>DF239952.1:27329-66683 GCA_000507305.1 Breviolum minutum Mf 1.05b.01 | reverse complement strand
TGAATGAATGAGTGAATGAATGAATGAATGAATGAATGAGTGAATGAATGAGTGAATGAATGAATGAATGAATGAATGAATGAATGAATGAATGAATGAATGAATGCGCAAACGAACGAACGAACGAATGAGTGAGTGAACGAACGAACGACTGAGTGAGTGAACGAACGAACGACTGAGTGAGTGATCGAACGACTGCTTCCTTATTCCTTTTGGTCTTGTGCCTCCTTGTCCTGCGTTTTCTCGGTGTGGCGCTACCCGCTACCGAGTTGGATCCTTCTGCCAAGGTCGGCGCGGTGCCACCCGCGATCCAACCTCCGTGGTCTTTCACCGCTTGCAAGTTCAGATCACCCAGGCTCCACCAAGATCACTGATCTGCTTCCACTGGCCCGTGTGCATGATGAATTGCCCCGGCCTAGCAATTCAGGGTATGCTTCTTCAGCTCGCGCCTCTTGGCTTGCAAGCTGGCGCCCGAGCCTCTTGCGCCTCTTTCGAGCGCTTCCCGCGTTTGCTTTTCTTTGCCAGTGGGGCTTCCCGCAACTGCTTTGTGGCGAGGTTCTACCCGCAGCCACTGGTGATGCGGGGCTGACTGCAATCACCAAGCCCTGGTAGCAACCTAGGGCTCCGCCGCTACCATGCAAGAAGAGCCCTACCTTCCTTTTGACTTGGGCACTTGATCCCAGAGGGGCTACATCAGTAGCTCAGGTTTATGAAGTGGAACATGCAGTGCTGTACATGAGCACCTGGGTACATGGTATGAATAGGCTATATAAATACCGTGACAACCGGTATCAGAAAGGTGAAACCCATATCTCCACAGGACAAACCCAACAACCTCAAGTGAAAAAACTCCATTCCGAGAGAAAAAAGATGCTCTCATCATCCGATTCACCTGAAGTGTTCCAGGTGGCCAAGTTAGACTGCATCTACACGTGTGATATACTTTCACATTTTTTTTTCTTCCCCTTTCATCATGAGCTTCACAGTTCACACCCTTTGTATCAAAATCTGTTCAACAGCTCCAACACCACCACCGAAAAAAGACTGTTCCGCAGGGAAACCCGGCCCACCCCAAGACTGATAAGACTACACCCATCTCAACGCCTGCGTTTCCGGTGCCCCTTCCACCGTGTCAGCTACGGGAACTTCCGCCATGGCCTATACAGGTGGTGGTTACAACCATCTCCAGGATTTGAAGATTTCCAAGCCAAATTCAAAGGGGAGCCCCATAACTCCACTCAAATTCCGCCGAGTGTTTGGACCGCTGCCTTTGAAATCGGCTTCTGATTCAGCTGCAAGAGATTGGCCAAAGCCTGGCGGGTTCCGGGACGCAAGCAGCTGTGGTGCTGGGAGATTTTGTGATTTTATCATAATTTGCGTTTGGTTTTGGATGATTTTTTTTGCCATGGTCGATTTGAGAAAGAAGTCCCTACAAGGTTTCCAATATTGGGTGAGATAGGAAGTACAGCGGAAAATCAAGCGTAACACACACCCGCAATGGATGGGTTGCATTTTTGTGATCCCAAACAACGAACAAAAAGTTTAAACTGTTTTGGGTACAATTTTTTGTTTAGCGTACCATTTGTTTTAGGTATTTTGTACCCGAAACAACTTGAATCATTTTGGCGTCACAACAACATAGGGTCAGTGCTGACCATGCTTGCTGCATCTCTTTCTGCGCCTCACGTTGCCTGCCCAATACAACCCCCCCCCCACAATCCCAGCCTGACTAAATGTCGCTGCCGCTACATGGCGGCGGATCGCTAGACACAACTCAGGAGTTTAGACACTTGGGGGGCAGAAACCCCAGAATTGTCTATGTTTTGCTTGTTTTGAGAGAACTTTTTAGTATCTTGCCATAAGGTGGTCTAAAAAACAAAGGCCAATAATTCCAACGTGCCTTTCACCCTTTCACTTCTGGAGGCTGGAACTCACCAAAAAAATGTCTTCAACTTATGACATTACCCCCGAGCCCTAAAGATTGGCGTTTTCCAAATCTCGAATTGATTACAGGGCAAATCCTTGATATGGACAAGCTGCATCGAATCAGGTCCCGTTGAGTGACAAAAGAGTGCCAGAAAATACAGCAAAATGATAGAGTAAGAACAACTGTTGCCGACTTCAGTGCATAAGTGAAAAGCTTACCATCTACGTGCACATGTATGTACACATTTTGAAAAGCTAGATCACATACACCTTCATCACGGCCACATTTTCACATCTTGAAAGCGAGGCCATGTAGTGGACATGGATTGGCCTGAGGTGCAACTTCCAAACAAACAGTTCCGTTCTCACGACTCGTTCTACAAATCTCAAATATTTTTGGAAACCAACTCTGAAAGCAGCAGTTTTCAGATGATTTGACATGTGTAGGCCGTTTTTTCCACTGACTCAACTAACAAAGTTTTCGTAGTATCATCGAAAACCCATAGCACCGGGCCGAAAAAAAGTTCTAGTTGTCGGATTCCACCATCCAATGGACTTTGACATCTTTGGTGGTTCCAAAGTTTTTGGATGCGACCCTGTGCGGCCCCGTGTCTTCGGCCAGTCGTTCACTTTTTTCGGTGCCCAAAAAAAGTGGCTTCACATGTTGAGACGTGACACCCAATCGGCTAAGTCTCAATTTGGTTCCATCTAAGTATGTACACTGCTGCGAGGGAAGGAGGGAGGATAAATTTTAAAAAGACAGAAAGGTCCATTTGCCTTCATCGCACCAGAAAATGATTTGGGAAAACTGGGAAAATGAAAAATTCATCTTCCAACCAGTGGATCCAAAGGTTGGAGAATCTTCACATGATTGCAGCAATGTCTTGCAGAATCTCCACATTTCCCAAGTGCCAAAAAAAAAGGTGAAATCAAAGGAAGTCCATCAATAGGAACAATCTTAAATCTAAGCAAATCAGCAGGTGATTTTTTAAAACTGGGGATATTCACACCAAACAACTTTTTCGTCAAATCAACCAAAAAACGAAACGCCCCACCCAAACTTCAAGCTATCTGATCCTATTTCCATTTGTTTCCAGTGAACGACTTGACCTACGGCGACCGAAACTTCCTACACGGACCACCGTGAACGTGAACGCGCTTCACGGTTTTCTGAAGTTCACCCCTGCGAAACCTGACAAAATCCAACAAGGATTGGAAATGTAGCTGGGCCGAAATCATGGCATCCTCAAAATGTAGAGACATGACATCCCAGATGTATCCAAATGTTGTAGTCTCCAGGGAACGATCACATATCCCACCGAAAGGGAGAAGGAAAATCATCGACTCAAAAGTGCCTTTTTGGGTGGGATATGTTGTATAGTTCCCAGATGTTGTAACTCCAAATCTTGAAAACTGGCAGAATATGAGTCTTCGCCAAGCTGGAATGTACTAAAGTAGTTGCATGTGCCCTTGGACCACCATCATGAAAGAATTCCATGTCATCAGTCACATCACATGACCACTGGCACCACCATCATCATCATCATCATCATCATCATCAACTGAAAGTGTTCATTATCGTTGTAAAATTATGTGACCAACCAAGACACTGCAAATGGGTCCCAGCTCTTCCTCGATACGGATCCTGGACTGATGACCCAATCAAGGTTGGGGCTGACCTTGAATCTCCCCGTTCTATTGGCTCCATCTGTGGATCAAAAAACACATCCACCCTTCATCCTAAGCAGGTGTTTTTTTTGGAAATTTTAACCTTGAATAGGGATGTCAAATTGTTCTTTTCCTAGATCACAACAAATCGGATGACTTTTTTTGTGAGCATCTCCTTGTTCATCTGAAAACAAAAGATGAAACTCTCCCCCAACAGGCTTGCCATAAGGCCCAACAGTGAATCATCTGTGGTTGGTTTGCCCCATGATTTGTCACGGGAATAAGAAACATATTATTCCAACAAAAAATCAAGAGTCTTAGGGACTGGCTTGAATTCTTTGCTTCCTTCACTACCTTTCTGAACGTTAAAAGAAAAAAGGAAAAAACAAAACGATGAGAAGCTGCCACCATATTCATTTCGCCAGTCACATCCTTGCCCAAAAACCAACACAAATCGACAAGTCACAGCTGGTTGTACTTGGCCAAACGCTCGGAACGGCACGGTGCGCCGGTCTTGATCTGTCCCGTGCCTGAGGGACCGGTCACATCACCAGCGAATGGCAGGAAACTGTTTGAAATGCAAAAATGAATTTTGGGATGTTCCATCTCTTTTTTTTTGGTCGAAAAATATACATTTTGAAATGTACCAATGCATGTAATTCGTACCTTTAGCTTTCTATATCTATTTGTCCGTTTCACAGCGATTCTTTCAATTCATTCAAGTTGACATAGACTCAGCGCTCGAACGCTTGAAAACTGTCCCCCCCCCTTCCAACAGCCTCACAGTGATCTAGACGTATGTCCGACTGCACCCAAAAAGATCCGCAGGAGGAGTATGTATAATTATACTCCAGAAAATGAAACCACCCTGAAAAAAAAACTGTCTTTGTGGGAGTGGTAATTTTCCCAAGGACGAAAGCTGGAGTTGTTGTAGAGATCCCCGACGCAAGCCAACGACCAAATCGGCGATGAAGGAATCCTCTGTCTCACCCGAGCGGTGAGAGACCTGGGCGGAAGAAAAATGCAAATAACAGTAAGGGCCTAAGGGTGATGATAGCAACATCAATAAGAACTAAACGATAATAATTGAAATAATGATAACAATAATAGTCATGATGATGATGGTGATGATGATGATGATGATGATGATGGTGATGATGATGATGATGATGATGATGATGATGATGATGATGATGATGATGATGATGATGCTGGTGATGATGATGATGATGATGATGATGATGATGATGATGATGATGATGATGCGTGGTGGTGGTGGTGGTGGTGGTGGTGGTGGTGGNATGATGATGATGATGATGATGGTGATGATGATGATGATGATGATGATGATGATGATGATGATGATGATGATGATGATGATGCTGGTGATGATGATGATGATGATGATGATGATGATGATGATGATGATGATGATGCTGGTGGTGGTGGTGGTGGTGGTGGTGGTGGTGGTGGTGGTGGTGGTGGTGGTGGTGGCGGCGGCGGCGGCGGCGGCGGTCGTGGTGGTCGTGATGATCATGATTCTTATATTGTATACTACTCTATTAATTCATCATCATTCTACTGTATATACTCATTTGATAATCAAAATTCATCATGTCAAACAAATCTCATCTGCTACAACAAAAACGTGTTTTCCCTTTCAGCTGGTTTCTTCTGCTTTTTCATGGCAATCCCATTCATAGTAGGCCCTTTTTAACCCGCACCCAATCATATTACTGAGCTTCCCTGGCCATAACACCCCAGCCATTCTCCATGGACATATTGGCAGCTTCTATGGCTTCCGTGATGGAGCCAATCCTGAAATTGTTACATGGTGGTGAGTTCTGTGATTTCTCCTCGTAAATTCACGTGCAAAATGGACAAATGACCCCCATTACCCCATTGAATCAAGAGGAAATTTCATGACATACATCTATCCACAATCATGATAGATGTTCCGTTTGCTATGTTGGTTTCACCGCAGTGTAGTTGGCTCGCTTCAAGCTTCGGATTATGAGACCTACAGAATTTGGAGAAGTCCAACGTTCAGAGTTTTGGAGTTTCAACCAAAATTTTCTCCATTCAATACCTTCCAAAAGAAATCCAACCTCAAACTTTTACCACAAGCCAGCACCCACTCTACCACAGCCCACAAAAATACACCTAAGAAAAGGTAGCAAACCCCCAATTTTTACTACCAAGTTGCTGGTTCACTTTCAAAAGCAACGCATTACAAGCGCCAACTTCCAAGGCTTTCTTGATGCGGTTGGGATTGGTGACCAGCAAATCATCTCCAACGATTTGTTGCTCCTGACAGGTCCGCTGGCTTCAAGGACGATAGATGACTCAAGGGGGTCAGGTGAACCAAACGAATCAAATCTGTTTTGCCAGACCCTCAAATGGTTTCAGTCCAACATGTTGTTCACTGTCATCTCTGCTGAAGATGTTTTTTCTTGGTAAAAAAAACACAAGTCCTTACCCACTTCGGCCATAAACTGCTTGTAGGCATCCCAGTCATCTTGGTCAAAGGGATCCTGGAGAACCGAGGTAATCAGTTGGGAAAGACCCTCAATGCAAAGTCGGATGGAGTGTGGAAAGGTAGTCAGTTTGGGTAGTGCCTAATCTTTTTGTTGTTCCTTTTTACTTCATCTTGCCATTAGCACTCATGCATTCAAATTGAACTCATCCATTCAAGGGAACTCCAACTTTAGGGATGAAATGCCAATGGAATTAAGAAGTACTTCTATACTTTCCACCACCTAAGAGGATCTTTACAATCATTCAGCTTTCCTGACCATCCGACCCACCAACACCAAAAAAAAAATGCACCTCAATGGAGACGAAGGGATACTTGGACAACCAACTCTTGTAATACTCAATGAGTTGTGGCACTGACTTCTTCATGTCAGCACCTCCACCACCTTCCTTCTTGAAATCCAAGTCATAGCACTGCAGCGAAGGAAAAAAGATGCAGCGCTGGAAATTCGGGATGCGATGTAGGGAGCTTCATGAAAACGTGGTGTCAATTTGAAAGATCTTTGGGACCTAATATGTCAGGGGTCATTACATTACCCAAACAATGCACTATTAAGGGGAAACCCCTCAAATTTACCATTTGTATCGATTGATCTCCCCCAAATTGGGTAATTTAATCATCCCGGTATTTTTTCACTTGAAAAAAAAACTTCTACCACTTCCCTGAGAACAATCGTAAAAATAATCTTTGTTCATGCAAATGCTCTCCATTCAAAATGGCGAAGGGCTCAAAGTACACAAAAGTACCATTTTCCTCTCACCACTTCCGCCATAATGGGCTTGATTGGTGGTTAGAGTTGATAACAAAACATGTATATATCATATATCCAAAAATAAAAACACTACCCGCCATGCCATCCTCAATCCATCCACAACACCTTCTCCCTCCAGAAAAACTCAAAACGGAAATCTCAAAACGGGCCTTCTCATCGGACTTGTAGAATTCCGAGGCGGCCACATCGGTGCCAATCTTCACTTTTCCTGGTCACCCAGTACGACAAGGCGTTTCGTGATGATTTTCCACCGTTGGTCGGAGTTGTTCGGATCCAAAAACTCATCTGGTGTTTGATATGGTATATAGGATATAAGTACTGTAGTACGAAAAAACATCATCCCTAAATGTTTGGGACATAAGAGATGGTGACATTCCTCCCATTAGATTGCAAATGTTTCTACCTATATCCCCCTAACAAAAAGGAATCTCCATGCATCAAATGAAATGTCCGGAAAAAACAAAAAAAAACATGCAGACCCAGTGGTTTGTGCGCGTGTGTTTCATTGAAGGGAATCAAAAACATCGACATCCATCCAAATCATAAAAACACCACCCCCGCATCACCTTCATGGCCAGACTTCTTGATGGCTTCCATAAGCACATCGAGCGCCTGTTGACCCCAAAGGTTGGAGGTGTTGGGAACAAAAAAACCTGATGCCGCTACGCCCCATACACCGAGGTTTTTACATAGGGAAAAAGGTTCATGTCTCAGCGAGACATCAAGGGTTGAGTGTTTTTTCCTTTTAGATTCACATCTTTATTTATGATACCACATACCTATAAAAAATGCCCAATGCGTACCACAAATGGATAAAGACAAGTTGACACCTGGTCACCTCTGTCAACTGCCTTGCATCAATCTTCATCAGTGCCGGCAAGACAGCTTGAGTTTGGAACTGAACCAACTTTTTCACTTGATATTGATCATCTTGATACCTATCTTTTCGACAAATTTATGCTTTTGCTTACAATTTTCTCACCTGTACACATTGCTTCCACCAACAAAAAATCCACAACTGCTAAATGGATACATAAAAAGCCAAGCAATCAATTTAATCAAAGGATCAATCAACCAACCAATACCTAACCAAACCAACAGTGTAGCTGCTACAACCCACAGCAACGACCTACATGTCATTCAAAAAAAAACCTACCCGCACCTCATTATTATCCTGGACGTTCGGAGCGAAACCGCCTGGAAAACGAAACGGTTTGTCGGAGACACCACTTGGAAGGTGAGAAGCTCTTAAAAGTGGTTTTTTTTTCCCTTGCCAGTCGTATAAGGCTTCATAGTGTCGGCATTCTCCGGCATTCCAAAAAACAAAAAAAGCTGCCAAACCCCCCGTTTTCCCAAGATTCAGCTACCCCGGTAGCTGGAACTAGGTGCCTTCATCTCCTACGTTGCAAGCATCCTGACCATACTTCTTCTTGATCACGCTCTTCAGGTTGTGGTACACTTCCTTGGAAATTGAGGTTATTTATTGAAAGAATGTCATAAGATATAAGAGTCGTTTTTGGTGTGTCAAGAAATTAAGGAACTGTATTGGAAATGGAGATTGATAGTATGAATCCAATGCGTTTTTGCAGGCGCGGCCTAATTTTGAGACACCCCCATGTTGCGGGGGTCCCTTTCTGGGACCCAAGAAAATCAAGGTATTGGAATCACAATTGGTTTCCCCCATTTTCAACTCAACTCAACCTTCCCACCGCATCGCACCAAGTCTCAGCTCCAATAATCATGGCTTCTTTGAACGAAGCGGCACCCACCGGCAAGATCATGAACTCCTACAATGCGGAGGTTAAAATCCCCAAGTTTAACAGCGAGTTCGCCCCTAACAAAAGATGGTGGGACTGGAAGACAATCCGGCTTCCTATTGAAACCCAAGGAACTTTTCAAGGGCGAACTGTTAAACTTCGGGGGGGGTAGCCGGGTAGCCCCATGGTTTTTGTTGCCCACAAACATCACCAGCTAAACACCGGGGGGATGACCATTTAAGGGGGGAACTCAAGCGCACCGCACCTGACAGGCCAATCGATTACCTGCATGGCTTCCACCATTGATGACATTGAAGGAAGGCACAGGCATCACAAACCTCATCAACCAATTGCTGGTGCCAATTGCTGTTTTTATTGTTGGCACTCTGGCAAGGTTTTCCAAAAAAAGTTGGGGAATGTCTTTTGTTTTTGTTGCCTGTTGCTGCACTGTTTTGTTGATGTAAAGATGCAGTTGCAAATGGAGGTATTGTCTATAGATGCACGGTTTTTTGGGGGGAAAGTTGCTGTCCGCTGCAGGCATACCTTGAAATGCTTTTCAGATTGGTGGGATCCTGGCATTTGCTTCCCCCAAAAGTGTTCACGGGTGGAATTCGTTGCTTATAATCATGGATCATCCTGGTCAATTCCTGAAGAAATCCTTAAAAACTAACATGAAAGCTGAACATCACCCTGCGAAAAGGAGAACCCTCAAATCCAACGATTTATATACAGTACAGTAACTATCAGGAAAAAAAAACAAAAATGAGTGGAAAAAAAATTTCCGTGTCCCAAATTTCAAGGATACCAACCAACCCGTGCCAACAAACCAGCACCGGTCTTTTCTTCCCTCGCCACTGTGAGCGAGTCAGGCGCTCTTGCAGCTGTAGGAGCTTTTGCGCCTGGCAGGCGGGGTCAACCACCATGAATCCTGAATCCCCTAGGAATCCCCTAATAAGGCCGGCCATTTCCTGAAAGGGAAAGAAGTGGCATTTGAGGGGGAAATTGGGCCCTCCCGAACTTCCTATGAAATGACGATCTCTTTGTTGTGACTCGTAGTATATATTCTATCTTGGAAGGGAGTTTCATATCTTCATATCCTCATCTTTTCCCAAAATATCTCAATATGTTTTACGTTGAACTAGCTTCAAAAACTTGATATGCTGTGCAACTTTGATCCTTCCAAAGCACCAAAAAAACAAAACATCTGTCAAAAAACATGGTCGCCTCATGGATCAAACATCCAAATCCCCCGCCTGTACCCTGGCAGAACTTTTGCTACATGCACGCACCAAAGGATCCAAGTAGAAGAAGTTGGGTTTCTTGATCAACGAAAAGAGATGCAAGGCTTTTGACCATTCAGATGCCGTTGCACAAGCTTTGATGCAAGCGTTAATCATCGACACCTCAGCAGCCTTAGCGACCAGGTTGTGTTTTGAAACTCGAAAAAAAATGGATGGATTTATGGAGAGGTAGCAATAAAACTATTGACAAAGAGTGAAGAAAACATAGAAAACATGACATTTCAAAATGTTTAAAAAAAATAAAAAGCTCAAATGCTCACATTTGGACTCTCAACCATCTTGACTTTCTCAAAAAAAAACACCGATTCTGCAAAAGCACCCTTGAAACACCATCATTTCAACACACCTAGATTTTTTTTAACCAAGATACCCCACTGCGTGGCTTTATTGTAAACAGCATCAATGCCCTTTGCCATTCACATGCCTTCCCCAACGCTCCAATCAGGATGGTGATACTAAATTCATCCGCCACAAATCGACTACGAAGCTCCTGTTTCCCACCGGATTCGATAGACTACAGCCAAGAGAAGAATTGCTGGGAGAATCTGGACTCAAAATCCTATAGAATGTGGACATGCATGGCACAATGTCACTACCCTCCAGGGAACGGATACATATCCCACCTTGCGAAAAGGAAAATTATCTTTAAACATACCTACAGACTCTAGACAGCAAACTATCACTAGAATATTCGGACAACATGTTGAATTTTCAGACTTGCAAGTTAGATGAAAGTGAAAAATATTGCCAATAATTGCTTGCAAGTGTTGCAAGCAACCAAGTATTCTCAGTCGCAAGTCCCTCTGAGATCCAAGAAAATTCTCCCAGCCTGAAAGAGTCCCACAGCAACTTGCCATTGCGTCCCTTCGCTGCAAGCTGCCATGACGGCATTGTAAGAAATCACATCTACTTGCAAATGCCGATGGCGCGCTTCTGACATCAAAGATAATGCCTGTTGCCACTGAGAACCTTTTTCACACGCACGGATTGCTGTATTGAAACTGATGATGTCAACATGTCTTGATGAGTGAAGAAGGAAGATCGTTCGCCGCCACGTTACCCTCCAGGGTTTGAAGCAATCAAATCTCTGAAATATTTGATGATGTCAGATGTCAATGATATATAGTTATATAGATTATATTCGATATCTGATACTGATATCATAGATACAATACATGCAAATTTGGTATCCTTTGTTTCTTTGATGTTAGAGTCGATAAAATCTTAACACAGAAACCATCTTGATAATGAAACTTTGAAGAAAATCCAAGATAACAAAATCCAATCGCTTGTTTCAGTATGCACTGGTGGCTAAATCTGAGAAACTCACAAAACTGGAGCAGATCCTGGGTCGAAACAAGGACACCTAGACCGGGTCTACTATTAATAACAATGAATGACACTAATCACTTCTAACTACTACCTTCTAAGTGCCAACTACTACAAACTAAACCTGAATCTTGCTTGCTGCTTTCCTTCCTCCCCATCCTTTCTTCTTTCCCCCTCCTGATCCTAGTTTTTGTTTGGCCTCGGGAAATTTGTTTGATAAACCCTACCATGAAAAAAATGATCCGTTGGATCTACCCCCTACCCAGGATGCCAGCCACCACCAAGATGACACTCGACTTTTAGCAGGGAATCCCAACCTAAACCTTTATTTGCCACTAGCATCCTGGGTGCGGGGGTGTAGCTACCCAATCTATCCCATTATTCCATGGAAAAAACCCATCCTCTTCACTCCAAACTGTGGTTTTTGCGCCTCGTGGAATTTTCCAAAACGCTCAGCACCGCATTTGTGCAGATCAAGTTATCACAATTCTCCAAGAGCTGCCAGGAACGCTTCCACTGGGCCAGGGCATGTTGTGGTGACAGATATTCGTGTGTTTCGGACCCCTTCATCTGTGCTCTTTTTAAAAATTGAACTATTGCAGCCAAAAAAAATACATCATGGCTACCGCAACCACTGCTTTAACATTCAATTTTTCCAAAAAAGCCGGGCTTCAAAAAATAAGACATTCATTCATGCGTTGCACCCCCCAACAAAAAAGAAGTTCTCTCTCATTCACCACCTTGACCTGCAACAAAAAATACGGGAAGTTCAACTCCTCCTCCCTTCCAACCACCCCCCATCCCCCCCCCCGATTTGTCAACCTGCGCTCCCGTTGACTGCTGTCCCGTTTGAAGGCAGAAACTCCATGAGGCGGCATCCGGCACCAAGGCATGGCGACGGATCCGATCCAGAAAGTCCATGGAATCCCTGTGGGTTAGCCGATGCTTGGAGCAGTTCTAACCCCCCATGGATAACCATAGGATAAACCAACTCCCAGGCCGATGCGATACACATGAAGTTGCTGGATAAATGATTCGGAAAAGTATTCGGAAAGTCACTTCCTTTGTTGAACAGGTTGTTCCCATGTCAAATAGGTATGACACTGTTTCAAATATGTGAGATGAGGTCCCTCCGTGAGGATGGAATCTTTTCAAACATCTCTATTTTTTTTTCTCTATATATAATCTGATTCTCCTTTCTTCACCCTTCACCAAGAGTTCAAGTTTTTCCATCACTGTCTTTTTTTTTCGCAAACATACCCCTCCAGGTTTCGCCTCCAGTACTTGTCGGTTTTGGTGAGCACCGTGTTGTAGGTCATCAACGTTGCTTCCAGCTGTTTTTTCCTCATCTCCTCCAAGCTGAAGTGTGCAAGACGCCAGTCCCTGGCACCACTTGAAGGCAACAGTACCGGCGTGCTTTGTGTTTTTTTGGGTACCCAAAACAGAACCAAAAAAAGCTTCGATTGACCTTAACAGTTCTAATGTTGTCAGGTGAGTTGTTCTGAGGGTGCCTCTCCAAAGCAATCCCCCAAAAATCTGTTGTTCCTCTGGAAGTTGGCTTCTTTCTCCTATGACAAGGTGGTTGATAAGTCTATATATCCATTTCCAGTCGTGAAACCGAAAAATGGTTTCAACGGTGTTTCAACCCGTCCGCCTCGGTGCGCAGGCACCAATTTGTGCCGTCCAAAGATTTGCATCACGCTCCACCTGCCGGCCCCAAGGCCCAACGCGTTTCAACGTTCGGCAGATTCCCCAAGCATTAGATTCCCTTTCCCCCAAAAAAAGGATGTAACAGTAGTCTACCTACAAATCAAGTGTGTCAAAGAAGTGATCATACTTTTTGTAAAAAAAAACAACACCTTAACAACAAAACCTATCAACACTTGAGTCACTCATTGAGTATTCTTGGCACCTGCAGTTCCAGTGCCCGGCGCCAGCGGTTTTTGCGCATTTCACCTAAACCCAACGTCAACGAAGTGGCACTGCGTGACGTTGTTTCCAATCGTGCCAGGTGCATGGCTGAGAAAAGGCTTAAGGCCGCCTGGGTGGAAGATTCTTGGGGCCAACAGGAGCTGCTTGGAATCCGACAAACAGGTGAAAAATCATCAAATATTGATTTTTTGATATGTATTGTTTCCTGCTGTTGCCAGTGGGGTTGGGGATCATACTTGCAGTCGTGGTTGTGCTCAGGAGAAAAATCCAGAGAAACACAACAATGCGCAAACCAAAGAAATGATACTTTCTGACAGCGTTTAAACCCTTTGATTTGCCGTCTTTCCTTGAATCATTTTTGAAAAAAAAGACTACAAAATAATGAAACCAATGAAGAATCATATCTCAACTCCGTAAACCCAGAGTTTTTTACCCTAATGAACCATCCACCACTTGTCCGAAACCGTGGGTCCTTCCACTGCAAGGCATCGGCAAAGGACTTGACAGTTAGCGAGCCAGTGATCAGATTGGCACAAGCATCACTGCTCGCTTGCTCCTGGCAGGAGGCTGCTGATGATTCTTGTTTAGATATGTTGCTTTTTGGCCCAAAAAGATATGATGCAACAAAAAACTGAGGACTTTTGTTTTGGACGGACTTTTTTAAAAGGCAATATTTTGAGGATTCAATATGATATGTTACGAATTTAAGATATATTAAGATATAATGACATATTCTGAATTCTAAGCATATGCTCACACACATTTGAAATCTGTAGGTGTGAGTCCTGTCCCTCAAGTATCTCTGTCGCATCCATCTTAAACCCTTGACCAAATATCGTTTTGGGATGTTCCCCCGAGGATATCAGTGGAAGGTGAAGCTTTTGGTGTGTGAAAACTCAAATCTAAAGGAAAAAAAACACGTACAGTAGTTCGCTTCAGAATACAAGATATCTGTCAACCGATTTCATCGCACAAAATGTCCTGAATGGCCAACGCCATCGTCCATTGACCATTCTTCACACATGCATTGAGACAAGCACCAAACGTTATTTCTGTAGGTCGTAGCTTCTCATTGCGAAGCTGTTGTAGCAAGGACAAGGCCAAGTGGCTGGTGGGAACACAGCTCAGGATCTGGTTGTAAATTAAGATGTCACTCAAACCTCGTAACGTCACAGGGGACGAAGAACTGGAGGTTTTGTTGTTGCCAGGCCTAAACTCCGATGTAGAACGAAAAAAACAACTGAAACTCCAAATTCAAGGACTGATTCCATAACAATAAAGATTCGTAACATGGTCATCATCGTCGTTGTCAGTTATCATCACCATCGGTGAAAACAAACATGACATTGGAAAATCCCCCGTTTTCAGTAGTTTCCATTGTCATGTTAGTTTTCCAGGAGGGACTACCATCCCCTGAAATTATGGCATCACTCATCTTCAGAAGCTCATCAGTGTCCATCCAAGAAACTCAGTTGCTGAGCTTCCACAAGCAACTTCAAAGCTTTCTGCCACTGGCCAGTCTGACGGCATTCGCTGACAGATGGCCAGTCCATCCATCCATTCGACATGCATTTAAAAATATCCAACTCGGGCACCCAAGCACTGACAGTTCAGGAAGTTGATTCAAAAAATGTAAACAGCACTTCGACATAAAAAGCAGTAGGACAAGCTTCCAAAATATATTTGAAAATTGAAGGTTTGACAGAAGTTGCGAGCTGGAAAAGGACCTCTTCCAACCTTTCTGACTTGACGATTCAGGTCAATCCTTTTCACTTCTTGAACTGCCAGGCCCCAGAAATTCCAATTCAAGCCTCTCGAAAAAAATAGCTCACAGGCCATGTTTGTCAACAGCGAAACTGATTGAAACAACGGTTATGTTCCGAAGAATGGTTCTGTCAACTATATCCTTAAAACAATGGAAGTATCAAAAAGGTATATAACAGAAAATATCTCCAACTCTCATGTATCAAATCTAGAAAGGTGTTATGTACAAGGGTACAATCATCTCCCTAAGATCGCACACATGTTTAGTTTCCAAACTCCATCCACCCTCTCCAAGTGATGATGAAATAGGAGTCTCAGATTCCCACCTTTGGAAAACAATAGCCATATCTACTATACCAATCTCATCCACAACAAAAAAAATCGGCTTCTCAGCGCTGTCCGAAACCCCAATCCCATCCCCATCCAAAAAACACCCCTCAGGTCATGGACTTATCGGTTGGCTTCCCGGAAATCTTCGCAATGTATTGGTATAGCGGCATGCCACCTCACAACGACCGACACCCAAGAGAAACCCAACCAATCCTGGTGATTTGCGGCAAAATGCCTGGGAGATTTCAGGGAAGAAAAAAGGTGTACCCTTTTTGGTGGAAGCTGGAAGCCTTCACAATTGGTTCTTAGATCCAGAGGGGAAGGCCCCATAGCATTCCCTGATTTGTATGGAAATGGAAAGGGGCTAATTAGATCTAGCATGATCATATTTCGGTGGAAAAAAGGACAACTTTGATTGGAATTGCGAAAAATAGCATGGGTTTATGAGAACTCTTCTTGTTCCATTTCCAGGACTGTAAGAAGAAAGTGCTCGTCCAGGTGTCATTCCACTGCAGAACCCAACCCCTCGGAGCTCTAGGTGACCCTGACTGGCAGATGCACCAGCACGGCACACAGCCATAGATACTGCCAAAATAGCATTTGCACCTGAGGCATCAAAAAAACAACAAACGACAATAGCTCACTGGTTGAAGCGAACTTGTTGTAAAGCCACACAAACCGAAGGCTTTTTGTTGCACCTCCAAGTTCTGTGCTACTAAGGTATGTTTATTGTGTTATCAAAAAATGCTTGAAAGAAAAATGCTATTCTCGGAAAAAAGATCATGTTTGAGACATTCCCCAACACACAGTTTGGGACATTCGCATGTCTTGTGATTCAATTTTGGGCCAATTTTCAAGGAATCTGAGAGCCCAAACCCAACTTTGACTTGGACCAACCCCATTCATTCTTGGAACCATCGAGTTCTTGCACCATCACCTGACATCAGGTGGTGCATCGATGATGGAAGAACAGAAAGGTCTGGTGAGGCTTCCTCTTTGGGGGTGTATCAGTGTATCATGGTATACGGCAAATCGGTATATTACAAAGCTCCTGTCTTGTGTGCATCCAATCTCTCATATCTACAAATCACATTGGCTTGCCTCATCGATCTTCTTCTGGTCACGAACGTCCATGCCCGTGAGTTTGGGGGCAATGAGCGTATTCACATTCTCAACCGCCTACAGCCATGGCGGATGATCCATTTTGCATCAAGCTTTGGTAGCTGCTGACCAATGTCTTTGTCATCTTTGCGAATCTCCCTTGAACTGTTGATTATCTTAAGGTCAACCGTATGAGGATCGGAAAAAATACATGTTTACATTGTTGAGATAATGATCTGGCCAAATCACAATATTTCACCAACCTAGATTTTCATGAACTAAGGCCATTTGTTGAGAAGGTTCCCCTACTACCCTGCCATTTGTGGGCCCCGGTCGTGTGAGGCCCTGGCAACTTGGCACAACCTTCCCCCCCCCCCACCTTCAACACACCCTTCCCCAAGAGCCGTTGCTTGTCACCATCGCGCAACTCCAATGCCTTTCCGTTCCAAAAATTTTGGTGAGAACTGGAAATTAAGTGGAGGTTTCTAACCTTTCACAACGTTCAACGTTGGTGAGAACTGGTACCTGGAGTCTCAACATTGGTTCAACCTTTACCAACCAAAAAAGAAAAGGAACAAATTTTGAGGGTTGTCGCCTCATAGATGCCGGTGGAAGCACCACTAGGCACAGCTGCCCGGAAGAGCGCGGATTCTGTACACAGATCCACCTTGCAGAGCTGATTGCTGTGGGTGATCATATGATCAAGAGGTTGGTGACCTATGGTAACCTATAGTAATCCATGGGAACCTATGCTAACGTATGGCAACAATCTATAGTATCCTATGGTAACCTATCGTAAAATTGCCATCACCACTTAACTACTTCATCATTCATGCAGAGTTCCAAAAAACTCCAACCTCCACGGTGGGATTTCCACGAGAATCAAAGATCTCTCGCGCTTTGATGTGGATGATGGTACTGCCTCCAAGCTCAAAACGTTCGGTCGATGCCAACTCTACCAAACTAGTTGGGTGGTTGAACCAAACCATTTGAAAAATATGTTCGTCAAATTGGGATCATTTTCCCCAGGGGTAAAAATGAAAAATGCTTAGAAAACATCAGCACCTCGCAAATCACGTGCCACACAACCACACAACCCCACCCACCTGCACCAGAGGGAGCATCATCCAAAGCAGCAACACCCGGTAACACCTGGTAAGGCAATTCGAGAAAAACCTCAGAAATCCTGAGGGTTTCTGTTCCCCTACTGGCATTGACCCCCTTTTTTATCTTATGGTCCTCTTGTGATTCGGAGGGAAAAGTGGCATCCCAAGTTTTTCCAACATATCAGATATGAGGAGGAAGATGCCAAAGACTATTTCAAAACAAATGGATCGTGTTGGCATGAATTGAAGGGACCTACTCACAAAAAAATACATTGCTGTTTGTTCTTTGCGAGACAAACACAACCTCTTTTCGCTCCTCTCGTCTTGAAAGCTTTGCGGCATTGAAGGGACTTGTGCCAAACAATGTGGAAGAACCGCAAACACAAAATCAGAATGCAATCTAGTATTGCACCCAAAATAACATGTAGAGGACATTAAAACCTGATCTGGGGGGGCAAAATCAATGAGTCCATTTTGAGGACTGGCAACAACACCTGGCATCACACAGTGATGGATTTCTCTGCACAAAGCAGTGGATCGGCAAGAGCGGCTCCACCTCCACGGACATGTTCCCAGCAGTCAAGGTTCCTAACCAAGGAAATTGCAATTGGAAAGGAAAAGAGCACCAAGAGACAAGCAACATGGAGATCCTCTTTCTTTGCATGAGCGTCTTCAGCTGTTTGGCGCTCTGCTTGGCTCGCAGCCCTTTGGGCTTCTTTGACATATTCTTGATCAATCCGGCGATCAACTTGAGCCTCGACTTTTTGCATCTCAGGAAGCCTTGTCAAATTGCTGGAGGGTAGAGGCCCCTTGCCACGCAATACAGACTTCTTGGACTTTTCCCACTTCGCTTCCGCCACGGCATCAAATGCCACTGGTGGGATCTCAAACGGAAACGGTATCTCGAACGGTGGCTCCTCTACAGGCACTGGATCTTCCCCCACCGGTTCCTCCGGCTCCGGCTCCTCTTCCGCCTCCCTCTCAGCTTTCTCCCTCTCAGCTTCCTCCCTCTCAGCTTCTTTCATCTTAGCTTCCTGTCTTGCACGTCGTTCAGCTTCTTCAAGTTTTGTCTCCAGTGCCGCGACGCGTCTTTCCAACTGGGATACTTTCTCAGCAGCTTGAGTCTCTGCTTCATCCTCCAAGGCATCTGTGGAAGCTTTCTCAGCCGCACGGTCCACATCCTCCATCATCCACTTCTGCACAATGCGTTCGCCAGCCAGGTTGCAACCAAGAACTTCCGCATTCCCGACGATTTCATCCCAGAGTGTGGGTGAGGAAGGGTGGTAGCCACAAGCTGTCATGGCCTTGGAATATGCATCCCGGGCTGCATCTTTTGGTTGGTGGAAGGGAGGAGGCTTGCAAGCAGATACTGCTTCTTTACCGCAGGAGTTTTGTCTCTTATAGGCTTTGCTGTGAGAGTGGCCCATCCAAACAGGGCTCAAAGCAAGCCTTCACCTAAGGGATGCTGGGTGGACAAGACCGAATGTACTTTCTGCTTCCACATCGGAATGTTCTTGACAACACCTCTACATGAGCAACGAACAGTGAACCTGGTGAACCTACAGAGCTCCTATGTGCGACCAACCGCTCCAGGACTCGACAGAGTGTTGCAGTTGGTAGCCGCAGCAACCTATACTGTATATGTTTGTGATTCTATACTCCTCAAATGATGACTTCCAAGTAAAATGAAACTCAGGTGGTATACCCAACAGCCCAGCCAGACCGTATGCAATAGCAACCCTTTCAACCTGCAGTTCCTCCTTCCAGAACCTTGACTGGAACCCTCCGGCATCATTTCTTCAGCATTTTGTTGTTGGGGAAAAACAATCAGGTCAAGAAAAGGCAGTTCTACCTATCAACATGACTGCTTCTATGGATGGCACTGACATCACCCCACCTTCGACTTGATGCATTGATGTGCTGCACGGACATCTGGAGACTGCTTATCCTTGGCCTGCTGTATCAACTTGTTGTGGGCGCACTGGTGCGCATGTTTGAAAGCACTTTGCTGTTGTTCCTTTTGGCCTGCAGGGAAACTTGAATTGATTAAATGACACCTGTGGTCTACATGCTGATTCCATCTGTCACATTAATGACGACTTCGCCGGCCATGACACTTGTTCGCCACCCTCGCCTTGTTGGAATGCTTCGCTACCTTCAACTAGACAAGCCCCGTTGCCCACAGAGTTCAGCATTGCCGATGAGGACAAAAGAGGCGCGACAGCACCACACGCAAAGCCCAGAGCACATTGTTTAGCATCTGTGGAATCCAATGTGCCTTCTACCATGTGAAGATATCCTCAATTGAACCCTCAACCCACTGAAGAAACATCCACCACCATCTTCAGTCACAGTAGATCCCAAAATGTCACTTTGAAGACTATGGTACATGGCGTGCTAGAAAACGCTGCTGTGAGTGCTTCACAAGGAGCATCTTTAAAGGAATTTCTGTAGAAACACATATGTAGTTTGTATATGTAAAAAGTATGTCATATGTGTATATATATAATCTGTAAACATATTATGTACATAAACTATCAGTAAGTGATATGTGTTTGATATATGTGTATAATATTTAATCATATAACATGTACATACTCTGTTACAACTTACTATGTAATATTCATTATCAAAGGTGTCAACTCTGACTTCTGCCCTCCAAGTCTCCCATGCTTGAGGCGATGAGGGTAAAGAGGGGAGCCATCATTGCCACTATGATTGCCAAGGTGCAACAGGATACACAGACCCCGAGTCCAGGACCCTTTGCTCGAAACATCAGAGCCCAAAAGCTCTGGCGCCATGTCCAAGCAGGCTGGGGTATGCTGGGGCCACCTTCACAAATCAAGAAGTAGCTTCATTATTTGTGGACCAATGTCTCCAAAAAACAAGGGGGTAGCAAAGCAAAGCCATTGAAATAGCAGGACCCAACAAATACAATATTGCAAAAGCTTCAACCCACGAATTTCTTGAATGAAAGAACCAAAATTTTCTGAAAGAACTTTTTTGAAGAAACATTGGCCTTTTGGAAAAGCGCCACAAAAAGCGCCTCACACTTCAAATTTGAATCCATCCCTCCTTTTGAATTTCCAACACACCCAAAACCCTGACGCAAACTCATCCAACAAAAACCCTCTCACCTTTCCCTCAAGCAGTTCCAATGAAGCTCCACCACCAGTGCTGCAGTGAGTGACCTGACACAGAAACATTTCATGACGAGTAAAGGGTGTAAGGGGTTGGTGGTGTCAGAGCATCAGGGTGTGCAACAAACGGCATTCGTATCTTACCTGAAGGGAGCTGCAGGTCTACCCTTTCCAAGCTCGCGCCTTGTCTTCAGTGTCGTACTTTTTGCAAGCCTCAGCAATGCTTCAAAGGGGGTCAAATAGGTTTCTTTGCGGGAATCAACCTGGGCAAGAATTGAAGTGATTTGTTTGTATCTGATCGATGCCGAGTGTATCACAAAACTTCATCCCGTCAGTACCATTTGCATTAGAGATAATGGAACTCCCTTTGGATGCTCTCTTGTTGCACTGTCAACTTCATCAATTAAACCTCCATGCAGCGAAGAACCGAAAACTCCTGGTCCTGAAATTTGGTTCAAAACCTGGAGAAAAACAACAGGAAGCTGTTAAAAACCTCAAGGGACCCTTTTTCAACAGCCACCAAAGAACTAGGCTCTCGTACTGTCGCGGTGTCACCTCCGCCAATCACCTCAGTTGTGACTCATAAAAAGAAAAAATGCTCCTCTCACATGCCTCTCAAACACCAAGAAATGAGACCTTGAAAAAGACCTGGAAAACCATACGTGGACCTTCAAATTAGCCCAGTCTACCACCCCAATAGCACAACAACATCCTGCAACACTCCTTTATCACATTCATGGGTCCTAGAAAACCCTGTTCGATTGGCAAAGCTTTAGGCAAACGGACTGATTTGCTGCATGTTTCCCCCATGTCTTCTAAAAACCTTTTGTTGAGCAGGCGCCCGGTGCGTTCATCCCATGTATACCACACATGCACACGACAGATGTCTCAGAGAAATGCATCTCACAATTTTTTTGTGGCTCATTTTCATCAATGTACCATGACAATGAACTGTGAATGGCAGTGTGTCATTGAAAGTGCAGCATTCCATGGGGCGCGAGCTGTGTGGAGAGCCATGCGAGGGAGCTGTATCCCTATGCCTTTTACTCCGAACAGCATTATGCCAGAAACCTTTCACAGCACTGCTTTTACAGAAACCCGCACATATGAGGCTACTGAGCACGGTCTACACCAGCCTGGAGTGGAGCTGGTGTACCATGTGTACCCCTTAAACTAAAAGCAGGTATCTCCACCGGAGACCCGTGGAACTGGGGCAATGTGGGAAGAACTTTAAAACCCCTTCACTCAAATCACATGCACACCCAAAGCCTGCCAACTCCAATGCATAAAAAACTTTTGCATTTTGCCCCATCTACACCGGCAAGCTTTTGAACGACAAGCCATTCACACCACCAGAAACCCTTACACTTTCATTACAAGAAGATGACCTGGATATGACTATGACATGACCGGGACATGTTTGAAACACCATCGGAGACATGACCAAACGTGACCAAAAAATGCAAAAATGACCAATACGTGCATGATTCCGACATGACTACAGCATGACCAAGACTTGAAGGCTAAAACATGACCGAACAGAACCGAGACGTGACGGAAACATGACCGGTGACTGGGATAGGACTACAACACGACAGGACCAGGAGATAACTCTCTTATGACCATGACATGTCCGCAACATGACCTGAGACATGCCGACATCATGACACGTACATCACCGGCACATGGCCAGCACATGACCAGGCAAGACCCCCTTGCCACTACAGAATCAACCTTCCAAAGAAGAACTTTCCAGTTTTTTGACTGACATCCCCCCTAACTTCAGAGGTATCCATTTCCCCCCTTCATCAATCAGGAGAATCAGTTATACAGTTTTACAGTTATACATTGGGTCGTTCCTAAACACTATAAAACCAGTCCAGTCTGTCAAGGTTAAAACCGGGCTTCCCTTCATGATTTCACGCCAAGGTCCAGGCAGTCACAGTGCCAGCTTTTGTCGCTTCCACAATCTTGTCCATCATGACTCGGGGAAAAACAACGAAAGAGAGAGTTGTAACAGGTTGGAATCGGAGCGACCAAGCGAAGATAAAGCAACAAACCTACCAATCAACCAACCAACCAAAACCAAAACATACCTCTCTCTCTCACATTCGTCTCAAGTCAAAGTAGTGAAAACTAGGATGTGAGACTGGACACTAGGCAAGCAGGTTTCTGCAGGCCACCTATCCATCCACTAAAACATACCAAAATCAACCAACTAATGTGGTTAGATAGTTTCATTGGATTGAATTTTTTTCAAAAAAATCTGAGCTGCCCCAACACTTGGTACCTTGCTCAAATGCCTGCCGGTGCGGCAGTTACAGTGTTCCCCAGTTCCTCAAAAAAAAAATGGTTTGTAGTTGCACAGTTACCTTCCTGAGGGGATGGCGCGCACCAACTTTTACCATGCCACAAGACTGACAATCAACACAAAGCATAGCAAAAGCAAATGGTATGTGTGCAAAAGCAAAAAACATGGATTTTCAAGAATCTATTTTTACATGAAGACTAAATGGAAAAAATCCTGAAAACAACGAACTTCTCAAACAATAGCATAATAAAAGAATGCACTTGGGACGAGGTTGATGACGATGCCGAGGGGGAGGAGCAGGATGAAAAAAGAAAAAGGAAAGGATGCTGAAGGTGAAGAAAAAAACAAATATGAAATGAGCATGATGAAGTGAAGGAGGGAAAATAGAACAGTACAATGGTGATGGGGATGAAGGTGACAAACTGACAACGACTATGCCCATCATGATGATGATGATGATGATAATGATGATGATAATGATGATGGTGATGGTGATGGTGATTATGATCATGGTCATGATCATGATGATGATGATGATGATGATGATGATGATGATGATGATGATGATGATGATGATGATGATGATGATGATGATGATGATGATGATGATAATGGTGATGATGGTGATGGTGATGGTGCTGAGGGCCTGAAATGCGAACATTCCCCACGATAATGAAATCATGGGGGCCGGCGCTGTTCTGCACAGTCAGGACCAGCTGCTCAATGGATGAGGCGTCGTTGATCTGCAGACCGCTTGGTTTGGATCCAACCATCTTGGAGGCTCGAATCCTCCCTGGTCCGTTGTTTTTGGTTCTTTCCCCCCAACCGCAGCTGCCCAGCCCACCAGGACGCGCAGAACATACACCTCTAAGTTCAATCCATGATTTTGCAGGCTTCGCTGGGTGAAGACGTCAATCACCTATCCCAAAAATCCTTTGACGGGGACAGTCTGCCCAAAAAAAAGGGGCTGATTCCCAACCAACTGAGACAAGCAATTGGTGCTTCCCCACCTTCATCTCGAAAACACCCATTGGCCCGTTCCACACAATGGTCTTGCTCCTGGAGTCCAAATCCGTCGGCGTACCGTGAGTCCAACCGTGCATGTAGAACATACTTCAAAGGTACATGTCCCTCCACTTGAAATTCGACCCAAAAAAAAGGGCACTGAAAAATGATGAATAAATATGGGTGTATCAGTATATAGAATAAAAGATAATGGTTTCCAAACAGGAATCTACTTGATCTTTCATCTTCAGGGACATCATTCAGGTGAAACATGTTGGTTTTTCAGGACAACCTGCCAAGCAAATGAAGCTTCACAGCTCGAGATCCTTGCAATGGTTGCAGCGTTGAGCCTCAGTTTTGGGATGCCTTACATACTGTTGATGGAAGAAATCCAGCTGACCAGTTGATAGGTATATATAGTTCATCTCAGTATTTACAGTATATACAGGGTTTCATACATGTCAGGTGGTGCAGGATTTCTTGCATCAACAGTGTTAGACAGAAACAACAAAAGGGCCTTCAAAATTCGTTCAAAGCAACAAATAAAGGACCTTCAAAGAAAGCTGAAATGCCCTGATTTTTTTAAGATTTCCGGATTGATGCAATCAAAACACACTTTCAACACCACTGGGTTTCTGACTTGTTGGTCTCTGGTCCACAATCAAGACCTCAACTACTACTCAACTCACGTTATTTCATCCACTCGTCTCATCTTGGCGTTCCAAAAATAATCCAACAGATCTGAGGTAATAACCCATAAAACCTGGCAAACGCAGAGGGGTGAAACGATTTCCACAACGGAAACAGCCGGGTGTGTTGTGTTTTTTTTGCCAAAAATAAGTGCCCCAAGTATCCAACCGATCCAAAACGAAATGTATTGAAAAAAACAGGGGAAGCAAACAACATTTCAAGTGTTTTTGGGTAAAAGTCATACATTTACTCAAAAAAAAAGTGGGTTTTTTTGTTTGGTGAACACTGTTGAGGCTGTTGAGACTTCTGTTTTTTTCAACTGAAACTGTGAAGAATCTTCGACTGTCCCGCCTTCCGGGATTCCTGTTTCAACGGTCGCGCTCTTGATCTCTCCGTCCTGCCAATTATGCTTTCCGGATCATAGATTTGGTGCATGTTTGGATGTGAATTTTTGAGCCGAAGTTGCCATACCCCACATGAAGAAAGATAAGAAAATCAACAAAATACATCACTAGTTGGTGGTTTCAACCCATCTGAAAAATATTAGCCAAAATTGGATATCTTCCCCAAGTAGGGGTGAAAATAAAAAATATTTGAAACCACCACCTATATAGATACCGTCTTCTTGTTGTCATGGTGTTGGTTCGCTCCTTTTTATCTATGAAATGGGCGTCACACGCTCTGATCAAACGGCCAGGGTTAGGCCAAGAAGTGCTCAGGGTTGTGGCGGGTCGGGCACTTTTGGCCAAAATCTCAAACTGGCAACCCACCACACCCTCCCTTTACTTGAGAGGCAACTCACATTGCGAAATCAACACCCGCAACATATGTTGCTTATGACACTCAAAGACAGCTTGATCGTTTTCAACGAGCTAACCCGTCTTCTTGTTGTCATGGTGTTGGTTCGCTCCTTTTTATCTATGAAATGGGCGTCACACGCTCTGATCACCCCAAATTAAACAGCGTGTGTCGACCTTTCAAGATCATCACAAAATGACTGCCAGCTAGCAAAAACTTTCGTAGAGATGTTGAAACACTCATCCAGCCAGCTGTGACTCACGTTTCTCGAAGGGAAGTCGCTAATGTTTGCTTCAGTTGCAACTCTTGCATACCATGTGGACAGATTTAATTTTGCTTCAATCTCCAGATGTTTTGCCAGAAGATATGATGCAACTCTTCCAACTGCAGAGCCCCTTATGAATGCAAATCTCACACTGTCGTTGTCACCAAACCAAATGGGGAGTCCAGAGGAAATCAAGTCACCCCAAATTTGGAATGCAAAAACAGCCGCAACCATTTCGAGTTCATAAATGATGGTGTCTTTCTCCTCAGCGCCAAATCTGCAACAAACTTTTTCATCCAGCTGAATTCCAAACCAGCCGCAGAGGGATCCAGTATTGTCAACAAGCACAGCTCCAATCCCACCAGTCCTGGTATTTTGTTCATACGAGGCATCAGTGAAAAGGAACCAATTGGGGACCAGTTTGCAGCCGACC
Organism: Breviolum minutum Mf 1.05b.01; assembly: GCA_000507305.1. Lineage (NCBI taxonomy): Eukaryota > Dinophyceae > Suessiales > Symbiodiniaceae > Breviolum > Breviolum minutum. The sequence continues at coordinate 40,519 of DF239952.1, read as the reverse complement.
TCACGAGGTTTGCCATGAACCAAACGCTCCTTCATGAAAACCAGCGACATCCGCAGTGAGGAATCGATGTCAACCCCCGGACTGTATGCATGTTCAACCAGGAGTTTGAGCACTAAATTTCCCAGCCTACCATGCAAGCAACTATTCGCAAAGCCCAATCGTCCTCGCAAGACAAGGCCTAACTGTTTCGTTAGCTTGCCTGAGGAGATCACCGAATCAATGCTAGCTACCAAATCATCAATGCGTTGTTGCGTGTTGTAAATTTGCAAAATTCTTTCACTAGCCCTGTGAAGGTTAAACTCAACCCCCAAAGCTCGACAAATATTGTCAAAGCAGGTCGCCTTCTTGCCATCTTTGGCATATTCCCATCCAGTTATCATGAACAGGAGCTCCATTGAATTTGAAGCTGAATCAACCAACGCAGGCTTCGAGGCTAACAGGAAATCATCATAGAAATTTGTGGTCAACAGAAAAAGGGCTTTAGAAGCAATGGCAAACAACATACGTGAGAGTCTCAGAAAGCTGTAAACACTATGTGTAGCACCAAAAGGCAGTGTCCTCAACTGATAAATTTCCACCTTCTGGAGCTTGGCGTTGAAGATGGAGAAATACGCGAATCGAAGATGGTCACTTCGGATAGGCACTTGTCTATAAGCACTTTTTAAATCGTAGGTTTTAGCTGCCAGCTGCGAATCCAAGGATTGCTTCTCACAACTCTCGAAATAGGATCTGATCACCCCAGCAAAAGCGTCAATGGTGTGTAGGTCAATCTTGTTATATGCAGAGGAGCTGTCATTGACACCACTGATGGAAAAATCGTCTATCATGCGAGTCTTGGCTCCCTGGACTAGGGGAAATCTCCTAGAGATTATGGCACCCTCCTCTAGGCTATGCAAGGGAAGAGGACCAACTGTCCAGCCCTTAGCCAACTCCAGCTCAGTCTCCTCAAGGACTTTAAGGTCCAGCTCATGATCGCCTGAACTCTTCGTCATGTTGAGCACCACTTGGTTTCTCTTGACTGAGTCTGCTTGGAGCTGCTTCACGGTCGTCAAGCACGGCCTATAGACTTCCTGGAAGATGCTACACTTTTCGATGTCCCCCGCAAGGGTTGAGCCTTCTCTCAGGAGCTTCACCACATCCATATCGTCGTAGGCAATATCGGCTAGAATTTCACTGGTGACCAACAACCTTTTCATATGAGTTGTTTGCTGCACATGGTCACTCCTGTTTGCCCTATCTTCCTTTTCAGCCTGCTCCAAGGCCGAGCAACGTTTCAGCCACCTGCGACACCAACTGATACGATAATCAGCCAGTTTTGAGCTGTCCCAGTCAATGTTCTTTTCGACTGCCACTTTAAGCTCTTCTGGGACTTGGTTGCACAAATGTAAAGGGTGGCCAGCTTTCTGAGCCTTTTCAATGAATGTCAAATAGTCCCATGGCAGGCCAAACACTACTTCACACATCCACTCGGGTTCAACTTTTGGCCTCTTGTTCTGCTGCCCTAACTCACCCCCATTTGACGGCGGCAGATCAACAAAACGAAGAAACCTGGCACCAGCAGGAATGACTGTAGGCTGCTGAGTGATGGTCCTGGCATGTACTTCCGATGATAACTTGGACATCAAAGCACAAGGTACAGCCGACACTGAAGAAACTCTGAAAGTTGCTACTTGTGAAAACTGTGGCACCAGGGGTGGCAACTTTGTCATCTTTCTTTGTATACCAGTTGCGACTTGAGCTTTTTGCGCAATTAGCAAAGGATGTTGATGAATTTCTTCCATCGATTCAGGTAACAATGTAAGACCTTGAGATTTTAGCTGCTGAAGAACGACCTGCGTCAAAGCAACACACATTTTCCTCGGATATTGTGATTCTTCAGAGGTCGCCCAAATTGACTTTCCTTCAGCATTGCGAGTCTTTCCCCAAGGCAAGTGTTGATGATTTCGATCGCAAGAGATATCCATCTGAGACACACCAGCGAAGTTGGCGACTATCTTTGTCCATTTATCCCTTAGGCCTCCGTACATACAGACTTGAAAGTCCGTGCAGAAGAGAGAAAAACGAAGCATCAATCTAATTGCCCATTTAGTTATCCAAAAGTAGGAGTTCTTGGGGTTCTCCATCGTGACGAGCACTCCATTTAGACAACATTGCTCGAATAACCAGCAGGCATACTCAAAAAGGTGGTTAGCAATGGTGACACGCTGCAGATCCACACCTTGCAGCGTGCTAAGCCCATGTGGCTCATCAATGCTCCTGAGGGGCAAAGGATCTCCTGGTGCTCTTTGGATGTCACGAGCCCGGCTTGCGGTTCCGCAAACTGGTGCAAGGTGCACCCAAACGACCAACGGTGAACTCAGCCAAGTCTCTAAGAGAACTCGGTCTTCCTTTTTCATCAAGTCCAGTTGAAAAATTGTACTTCGTGCAGATTTCTTCCGAACTTTGTCAATAGCCATGCTGCCTGTGAGTCCATATTGCTTTGCAACTGAACACAAAACTGCACCTCCTGCAAATATCTCCAACATAAAAGTTTGTTCAATGTGCAGTGATGCGAGGCTCTTGAATTCGCACGCCCTCGCCGAAATTCAGGAATGTTGAGTTAAGCTGTGCGGCTTCTGACACTTAGGCTCCATGCAAACATGAAACCCTTTGGCACAACGCTCCCCTGGTTTCACATCTTGCGAACACCCAGCTGCAGTATTGAATGCATAGCAAATTGGATCTCCACCGGGAGTTCGATGCCACTTTCCTCTAAGTTCCTTTGGCATGGGAGGAGCTGACTTGGATCCTTTCTTTCCTTTACCCTTTCCTTTGGGCCCACCTTTAGGATTGTCATAGGGAGCATGACGATTGTAATTGTTTGGCTTCTCCACAACTTGAGCCTTTGCAGTAGGAGTCAAATACAAAGCGATAAGAGGATCATTGCGCAATGCCAACAATGCTTCACCAAATGGGTAGCTACCATCAGCTGCTTGTCTCACCGCTTTGCATGTGCTTGCCAACTTTGACCAAGCCGCCTTGTCGCATTGGATGATTTGACTCAGGCTTGGACGATTGAATCCAGGTGGCGGATCCCGATGAACTGACTCAAAAAGGAATGTCTCCCATGTGTTGTGCTGGGCGTAACTCATGATCCTCGCAAACTCCAGCGAAATGGCACGTCTCACAAACGCATAGTGCAACTTTATCTCACTATCGGTCGAGGCCTGTATCTTGTCATCATTCGAGCGCATGACCAAAGAGCCTTTTTCCAATGTCAATTCTCTGCTCTTTGTGGTTCCCTGCACCTCCAGTGCACGAGAGACACAAGTACTTGGCTCAAAGTACTTTACTGTATTCTGTTCATACATTGAACATACACGATCTAATAAAGAATGAGCAGGTTCAAGTTCCCCTTCAATGGCCACTCCGCTCAAAGCCCTTTGCAACGCCTCCATGCGTGTTGATCTTTCTGCGAAACCAATTTTGCGCGGTTCGCCATCCTCTTTCTGTTCAACTTGCTGGCGTAAGGTTGCAACTAACAACGTCTGCGCTTCAAAAGCCAATCTCTTAATTGATGAAACTTCTTGAAGGCTCGGTGCTCTTCCCAAAGCAGTCTGAAGGAAATTGGTCACTACATTGTCAGCTAGTGGCTGGCCTGGCTGTCCAACGGTGAATGCTAAATTTGAAAGATTTCGCACCCCAGCCGCCTTCAGTGCATCGGTGAAAGGCGTGTCAAAACCAAGCTCTCTCAGCCTCAACTCATATTGTGCAGAACTGTCTACCAAAGAAGTCATGGCTCCACACGGCTCTTAAGCTAAACCCTTTTAAGCTCTTGCTTCATGAAGCTCATGAAAAGGAGAAAGCTCGATGATCTCACAAATCACCTTTGTGAAAAAATGACAAAACAAAACACCTTAGTGAGAAACACCTGAGTGTGAAAAACACCTTAGTGTGAAGCCCACCTTTGTGAGTATGTCTTTCTTGTTTACTTTTTGCCCCTTTGAGCGAAACCACCGCGTGAGATCGAAAAGATCAAGCTTAACTCTCAACAACTCCAAGGTACAAAAATTGCTCAAAGTGAATCCACTCAAAAGAGTTCTTATTTAAACTCGCAAGGAAACAAGTGACATGAAAAGTGGACATGACGAGACACAGGAAATCCAAAATGCATTATGAATCCAGTCAAAGTTCATGACTTCTACCAAGCAACATGCGACTCATGAAAAACAAAGGCTGCGGCATGACATGTTTTGCATGGCATCCAGATCTGAAGTCACCCTCTTCGGCGCTTCACTGCTCCATCTATTGCAGCAGTCAAATCATGAACTGATCTTATACGGTCGGGATCTGAAGGAAAACAACGAAGGCACTTGGGAAATTTGAATGTGATAACCATAGGCAGCTTTGTGAAATTTTGCCCCAAATTCACCTTGCATGCGGCTGTGCAAGCGCCACTCTTCACCTTGTGAACAATGCTGCTTTTTCTGTGCTTCCAGAATTCAAACCCCTCAGGAACGGTTTCCTTGTAGCCAGACGCTCTCAGACGCACAGCTGCATCTTCGCCATCTGTGTCTGTTGAAGATTCATCTGAACTGTCACTTCCAGAAGAGCTATCGATTTCGATGAGACCCAATCCTGCGAGTTTGGCACCAAACAATGAGATGTCCTCAGCTTGCCTTTCACAAGAATCGATCATGTCCTGCTCTTCCTTCACCTCGGAAAAATCTTGAAGAGACAATATCTCTTCTACAGCTCTTTCTTCAATTGAAAATTCATGCTCATGAGTTTTGGAAGCTTCAGGTTGTCCGCTACTCTCAGGTTGCGCTCCAGGTGTTGCCGGGATTACACATGGTTTTGGGGTCATTCCAGCTGCCAGACGATGATAATCTTCTTGGGGTCCAATCTCATCATCAATGCCGAGACCAACTCTTATGCGGTGAAGCAACATCTGCAATTTTCGAATCGCCCTGACTTGTAGCTCTCGTGAATATACAACATCGCTTCCATGCAGCGCTGAACAATGATGTCCTAAGATGGCTCGACATTCCTTGTCCATACCAGCCCGTGCGCACCAGTTCAAGAGTGTGGCTTTCATCGAATGCGACCGGCACGCATCGCTATTGCTAGTTCCTGCCAGCAGAAGCCTCAGCCATCGTGATGCCTCTTCAGTGCTTAAAGGTCGGGAGAAAAAGCCTGCACCGATCCGTGGCGCTGGCAAAAGCGGACCCAATGGCGTCTTTTCAATGTCAAGACCACATGCCTTGTACAACTGTAGAAACGTGCTAAGCCAGTCATCCTTCGTCACCCCATGCCAGGGCACTATGAGAGGCAAATATTTTTCTCTTCTCTCTCCCACTGAGGACGTTTTGTGTTCCCGCGTGTAAAGCACCATGCAGCCATTCCTTTTCATTTCTATGTCCACGTGGTGAATGTAGCGCAGGTCCGACCAACGTGCCCTAGCATATATGCACACCAGCATCACTCCAGCTCCCAAACGATCAATCTGACTGGATGCCTTCTCCAGAACTTCGTGTAACCTTTGCAAGTGCTCCAACTCCAAAGGTGGTGCCTGTTGAGAAGGTCCCTTTCTTCTACGCTCTATGGCCGCAAAGCCCTGCAGCCTTTTCGATTCCAGAACTGATTCAGTCGCAAAGAATCCCAATGTGNAAATTTTGCAAATCTGAGTGCCTCTAAAAATGAACATTGCGCTGTAAAGCCTTTGCCGGCTGTAACATTCTGTTGCCTCAAATGTTGAAAATAAACCCAGACATGAGATTCCTGTATAGGCAAAGGGATATAGACTCCTGCACCATATTGCTGATGCCAGTCTGCATCCCACTTGAGAAATCTACGCAATGCGGACACTCGCTTCAGCAAAGTTGCAGGACTCTTCACTCCAAAGGCGGACTGCAGTGTGGTCAAAGCATCTTCTCCAGTGGGGTCTGATTGCATGTCATGAGACAACTTTGAACCAACATCGCTAGCCTGCCAATCCAATGCTAACACCTCCAGCCATTGAGAGCAAGCCAGATTAAGCTGATGTTTCTTGTTTTCGAAATATTCCAAATCCTTGACATTTTGAATTGCTTTGACATAGCATGCATCGGCAGGAGCTTCNCGAACTCGATGATTGCGCCAGTTTCAACAAGGTCAGGGGAGGAACTGTAGGTAATTCCTTCTACTGCCATGCCACAAGCTGAAGGCAACGATGGACCAGTACTTGTTCCAAAGATTTCGCCAAGCACACCTGTCTCCCAGGGATACTTCAGCTCATCACATGTAGCACTAAATTGTCCGAATGCCCCAGCCACCATGTTATTCCACTGTTTGGTCTCAACTGTATCAACGGTCATGGCAGAATCGAAGTTGGATTCTTCAACCACTGCTTCAGCATCTAAATCTTGACCCGTCTCCCAATCCTGCTCGTCTAAAGAAAAGTTTTCTGAAAATTCTTTGTCACAAAAGTCACCCTGAGGCGTCTCTGCCCAGTCATCATCATTCTCTTCGGTCAAATCGATAGCAGGAGATTGAGCGGATCCATCATAACTTTCAATGTTGAAAAGGTTGTTCATTCCATGGCTTATTGGTAACCCCCCTTTGGCACTTTTGGCCAAAATCTCAAACTGGCAACCCACCACACCCTCCCTTTACTTGAGAGGAAACTCACATTGCGAAATCAACACCCGCAACATATGTTGCTTATGACACTCAAAGACAGCTTGATCGTTTTCAACGAGCTAACCCATAAAACACTGTGGGAAAAGAAAATTGAGACGCATGAAGCTTCACCCGGCTCCTCACCATACTTGGAGGAGCAGACGAAGTCAACTGGAAGCACAATCTCCTCAGTGTGTAAAGCAGGTTTAGTGTTTTGGCAAACGAACTGAACTGGATCAATCTGACACTTCACACTCCGATCATTATACTCCATCTTGTTCATTTGTTAACTTAAAAAGCTTTCAACAAAATCCCTATATGCATCCTATCCATGACTATTGTCAAATGAAATGGTACCACCCCAGCTAGTCGATGGCATTTAGGCCAAGGGGCAACACCCTTTTCTTTGGCCTTGGCCATGATCTCAGGAACAATCTTGGAGCCTTCCTGGTCTTGTCGCAAAGTCGCAAAGCCAGCTGTTTACGACTGGCAAATCTTCTCAAGCCAGAGATGAAAATGAATATCATGTAGATATATTATATGTAATTATATGTATAAATAAATGCAAAGACAAAAATATTCCATCTTTCATTTTTCCGTCGGGATAACTTGTTGTTTTGCGAAAAACTGGTCTCATATCCAGGAGTATACAACGTTCCCATTTCATAGTTCAAATTTCATGGTATTTGCCCTTTAGGATGGTCGATTTTTTCTTGACACCCCACATCCCGCGCCTCATCAAAAAGGGAGTTGCCAATGCTAATGCCTCGATTTACCTTCAAAGCTGGTCAAAGCATCCAGAATCACAGCTTCTCTCTGCTGTTGATGTAAGTAAACTTCAGAATTTCCTATCACTCATCTAATCACATTACCAAGGGCCACATGGCCTCTACCACAACTTGCTTTGTCTGAAACAGCTTGGGACCTTTTTCCTTGCAAAGCATTTAACCTTCAAACACATCGCAACCTTCAAATATGAATAAAAACATCTCACAAAATCTACTAAATACAATGGTTTCAAACCGGGTTGCAAATGGTTTAAAAAACCCTTACGTTGGGTAAATAAACCCCCCCAAACCTGTAACAGTGGAGTTTTGGATACGTGCCTTGATGAAGGTGAAGGCCATGCCTCCACCGATGATCATAGCATCCACCTGGCAGTAGGAGTTTGGTAGTTTTTCCCCATGATTTACAGGGCTTTTTTAATACATCCCAGGGTGGTTGGGAATGGGATCTCTGCACCAACAACAGTAGTACATGTGCGAATTTGCAAATATCATATCAAACTTTTACTTGAGACTTGTTTTTGGAGTCAGGCATTTACTTCATTGAAGTTCAAAATCAAACTTCATCGTGTTTCACTATGTATGGAACATCTTTCAGCTACGTCAGTGAAATCACCACACAGTCCTGCGAACCTTGTCCAGCATGTTCTTGATCAACTGGATCTTGTCACTCACCTGATATCAATTTTCATCAACAACAAAAAATACGCAGATTGATAAGATCATCCCATCAATCCCATCCCCCTCAACAAAAAAAATCGTTGCTTCCAATTCTCCCCCCCCATTTCTCCCCTTTGTCTCCATTCACCAGTCATCCCCATATCCACCCCAACCTTGGCTCCACCCAAGATGGCGCAAACAGGTCGCACTGGAGCATCCAACACCTGCGCAAAGGCCTCCAGCTCCTCGAGTCGAATAGAGAGAAATGACTTGAAGAACTTTCCTACATAAATGACACAGCTAATCGGAAAAAAAAACAAGGATATTCTGGACATAAATCTATATATGGGGTGTTTCCAAAAATAATGGTACCCCCAAATCATCGATTTTGATACGGTTTTCCACTATAAACCATCCATTTTGGGGTACCCCTATTTTTGGAAACACCCCATATACATAAATGACCCATGTGTTGCACTAAATCTTAACATCAACAAGTGGTTTGATGCTTGTTGTTCAGTAAAATTCCAAACTCACCAGGTCCTTTGCCACCAGAAACCCAGAGCACTTCACCGAATAGCCCTGAGACCAAGCGAGACCAAGTCAAACCCCAAACCCTTCGAGACGTGGCTGTGCGCTGTGCCCACAACACAAACCATTCATCAATTAACAAACCTAGACTTTTCGGGATTTTTTTTCAGGATTTTTAACGATGTGAACTCTGGATTTTCTTTGAGATGCCACTTGGGATCATTTTCTCCAGTCATGTTTGAAATTGCATTGGAAATGCCATCCAAACACACAAATCCCCAACACCCCACAGATTCTCTTAGCAACAGCCTCTGCCCCATCCCAAACTCCACCTCGCCCACCATGGAACTGTGACCACGATGAGCAGTACCAAAGGCGTCACTGCCTAAAATGGATGGTTTTTTTCATGGAAAACCCTTTACTGTCAAAACTGGCGGTTGTGGTTGGGTTTTATCTAAGAGTTTGTTCAAGGTAACCTCCTGGATGCAAAAATTCTCGAAGGCTTCTGAATGGTTTCAAGTTTCAATGAATATCTTTTCTGGGAATATGGTTCTCGCAGACTCCTTACATCAACAAAAATCCACCAAAAAAAACGATACAACACAAGTCCTTCCAACAACCAATAAACTTTAATTAAGCATACAAAATGCTTAACTTTGTGACAAAAAAAAGCAAAGGATAGGCCATCGTCAGAGGTGATGTGATTCGATAAAAAAGGGCGTTCTTGAAACGACTTCCAGGTGACAGTAGATATCTGCCAACTTGGCAAGGGATGCACGGAACTCCTGGCGGTGGAACAACCAGCCAACATATTCTCAAGTATTTCAAGTCATTCCAGTTCCTTGGTACCCTAAGTTTGGTTGGAACCATAGCCCAAAAAAGGTGAAATAGGATGAAGTTTAGACATTTCAATGAAAGAAATGCCTTGCGGCTCCAATGACCCAGACCAGCATTTAAAACTTTGCTAGTCAGCCACCAGTGAGATGAGACATAGCCACGCCCAAATGAAAAAAGGAATCCAAGGTGATTTCGTAAGTGAACCTTTGGGCTAACACATCGGACAGAACATCTTCATGATACATGTTTGAGATCAAGAGCTTGGAGCCCCGCAATTTTTGTTCAATCATTTCCAGATGAGAAGCTACCGATCAAGCTATTCAACAACAATGCGTCATTCCCCAAAAGACCATTTGGGGATTTTCTAGTCAAAAACCTATTCGCCCTGTGGATAATGTTTTTTTCTTGTGGCTGTCCTCCACACAAAAGACCTGTTTCAGAGTTTAAGACATTGCACCCATTTTTAAGAAGACTTGGATGTCGCGTCCTTGGTTTTCTCCTTGTCTGCTTTGATCTTGTTGCCATCCTGACACACAGCTGCTTCCAAGTACTTAGAGATTTCGATTGACAAGAACCGATTAAAAACTGCTGGGCTTCTGGAAGCATTCAAAAACATTGAGTTGTACGTTCCATGTATGCAATCCAAACATGTCTGTTAAAAGAAATGTTTTCTCAAATCATGTGTTCATGTAGACTGTATACACATCTCTTTCTGCACATGATAACATCGAATCAAAAAAGAACCTACTCATCCCCCTTCTTGTCCTTGTCAACGCCCTTGCCCTCCTCTTCTACATGGAATCGGCAGTTCTGGCATCGGGGTCATATCACACCGGCCACAGACACAGTCTCAACGATGGTGCACCAGTCCCACCGAGAAAAACCGCGGAATACGAGGGATCATTTATATGACACCAACCCAAACAATGCACTATTCAGTGGAAATGCCTCAATTTTTTCCATACACGTGCAATTGCTTGATTCCAAGAGAATGGATAATTTATTGACCCTTGAATATCCAAGGACCAAAAGGTTGCAAAAAAAAAACAATTCCAAACCTTCAAATCTTCCAATTTCTGGCATCCCTAACAGCTGGAAATCGAAATCCATACCTAGAAAAAGTCAATACAGTAAATGCAAATACAACTTGATAAAATTGTTCCTCCATTCTTTATTACTGGAAGGAAAGCCACAAAAAATTAAACATCAACCAGAAAAACGCTGGTTTAATGAGATAAAAAAGTCAAAGAAAAAAAACATCCGCAAGATGTTCCAACTTTCACCCGACTACCAAACTTCCAACCAGCAGCCTCCAAAAGGATCACTGATCCCGGAACCGGATTGGCACATTCCGCTTCAACAGCGGCTCCACAACAATCCTGGTGTGAATCAAAAGGTCTGAAAAAAAGGGTGGACTTACAATCCATCCGCTACACAAAATATGTATAGATATAGTGATATGATATAATCATATACATATATAATACATTGTATGGAAGATGCATATGCAGCATGTATAGTATGTAATATTCAAATTCTAGTGCATATCATCGTATTATATTTAGTATATGTTTGATCAAGATGGCCGATTCCATAGGATATTCCTCTTTAAAAAAAAATCAAAACAACAAAAAACAAAATGTTCAATTTGTCATTTCAAGATTCATTGATCTTCAAAAAAAATAATCCAGATCACACTTGCCTAAGCATTTTCTCCAAAAAAAAAGGGCCGTAAAAAAGGAACGGCTGGCCTTGAGGAAGGTCACAGGCTTGCCCAACTTCTCTGAAACACACTTCGAGACCGGAGCTAAGGAGTACCTCCAGTTCCAAGCCCCTGAATTAAGCAGCCAATTTAGCAAGGTATTTTGACGGGAAAATCTCCATGAATTTCAGTCAAGGGCACCCTGAACTTTTGAAACCATCACCACCAGCACCAGCAGGAGCTGTTTTTGTTTCCTAGTTCCCAAACCCATTTTCCCTTCCCCTTTGGTCACTTTTCCACGGCACTTCCATCAGGACGTCCAAGGTGGGAACAAAGCACGACCGACTTGCAGCCCTTCCGAGCCATCAGTTCCATCCACCAGAAATCTCTTTGCTTCGGGATTTTTGTGGCACAAAAAGTACACTTCAAAAGATAAAAAGCGAAAATGTGGCAACAAAGAAGAGATTTCAGGGTAAGATACTTCGATGTTTTAATCCTAAGATCAATGAACATGTAACAAATTGTTCCATGCATCTCATGCATCTCTTGCACGTTCCATAGCCATCTTCATGAATTTTGAGGATCCATCGCGCCTTGTCCAAGCAATATTTGATGGTCGGAAGAGCTGCGTCGATACGTTGGGTGTTAGTGATCACACTGGGATCCTGGCGAATTCAAGTATGTCTAAAAACGGCCCCCCCGGCACTTGAAAAACTCCATGTAAGAGCGTTGAACTTTGAATCATCTATAAAACCATGACATACATCTTGTGACCTCAATCACAGGATTCAACGAACAAAATAAACAATGAGAACTTCAAGTGTCATGGCAAAACCAAAAGGATGCCATCACTGTACTAGCAAAGATCTCTTGCTGTGCATCAAGGTCATGCAAATCAAAGAACTCAAACGAAACCTTTTGGATTCTCTTTACAAGGTTGCTGAAACTCGTGGCTCGTGCTGATACAGTAAATAGAACGCAAATCACTGGCAACTCCAGTGAGTCCATCATGAATTACGTTCAGTCATACAATCATACTTTTGAGCCTCAAGTGATGGTTTGAATCAGCAATCATATTCAATCATCTTCGTTCCCTTCAATCTTCAAGAATTTCCGACGACCCTCTGACCGAAAATCTCCTTCTTGTCTTGAGGCACATTAAAATCCACACGGATGAACACTCGTTGGCCGGACACATCCACGGAATCGATCCTGGACACGAAGGAAAAAAAAACAACCAACTTTGATCGCAACAAGCTTCATGTTGGAGCTGAACACGAACATCTGAAACCACCAACACAAACACGCAAATGTTTTGGCCTGAGTTTGTTCAGCGCCATGAGTGGAACAAGTGATGAAAAGACTGAGCCTGAAAACTTGGAACCCGGCAAAATGCCCGTTTTGAACATCAATGACAATAACGTTTCTGCTTGTTGTAGCGCATGATTCATGATCGTTTCTTGGCACAAGCACGTGGTCGTGCACAATGAATCGTGTCGTGCTTGAATCCAGACTTCAAATTTCATTTGTTGCGTATTCACCCTAATAAACATTGGAAAAACAACACGAACTCAGGTGATATCCTCAACACCGAACGTTGTATGTTGAAAACACAAGTAACTTCGCAAATTTTGTTCAAGGTCGTATCCGGAACCTTCCATCAATTTTGGAACAATCACAAACTCCACATGTGTGAAACCAATTTAATAATTACCATTAATGTGTTATTGCCAATTTTTGGTGTTAAAGACTGTTTCCTGGAGCAAGCAAAAGAAAAACACACAACAACTATATATGCCACCACCAACAACCATAGCAGCAACAACAACAACAACAACAACAACAACAACAACAACAACACCAGACACAACAACAACAACAACAAGAACAAGAACAAGAACAAGAACAAGAACAAAAACAACAACAACGACAACAACAACAACAACAACAACAACAACAACAGACAACAAGAACAAGAACAAGAACAAGAACAAGAACAAGAACAAGAACAACAACAAGAACAAGAACAACAACAA
>DF239952.1:16855-27003 GCA_000507305.1 Breviolum minutum Mf 1.05b.01 | reverse complement strand
AAGAAGAAGAAGAACAAGAAGAAGAAGAACAAGAAGAACAAGAACAAGAGGAACAAGAACAAGAAGAAGAAGAAGAAGAACAAGAACAAGAAGAACAACAAGAACAAGAAGAAGAACAAGAACAAGAAGAAGAACAAGAACAAGAAGAAGAACAAGAAGAAGAACAAGAAGAAGAACAAGAATAAGAACAAGAAGAAGAACAACAACAACAACAACATCATTCACAACCTATCAAGAACATTATTGAGAACATCATTAACAACATCATCAAACAACATCATGAACCAGATCATCAGCAATATCATTCACAACATCAGGACAACAGCAACATCAGTAACAGCATCATTCATCATCAAGAACAACAACAACAGAACTTCATCAAATTCTTTTTGCTTGTGTCGATCAGCTCTGGGCGTTCAACAAAACAAAAAACACAACTAACATCAAAAAAAATCCGCGGACTTGCCCAAGCAGTAAGAAAACCAAGCAGTAAGAAAAAATGTGGACATCTTTCACACGTTCGTGTTATTTCGGACGTGCGCTCTTCACAGATATGGGATCTATTAAAGGACGATTTCCCGACTTGGTTACTAGCCTGACGCAAATGCTTTTTCAGTGTTCCTTTGACACAATTAGAGGTGATAACATGAAGGATGAAGAGTGTGAAACTACAGCTGTTGAGGTCTAACAATTGAAGACTGCCGAATAGAACCGCTTCGCGCGTCTACGACAGCAGGTCCTATACTAGTTGTTCCTGCTGGAGAAGAAGTGGTTAACCGTTTCTTCAAGCAAGTCTGCTAGAGAAAGAGCTGCTTGCACCGTGCAGGAAGTCAGGAAAAAAGGAACTAAGGGAAGAAAACAAGACACGAAGACACCTGTATTGCTTGAAATAAGAGTCGAGACGAATTTTATTGGTGAAGAAAGAGAGCTGGGATACGTTTATCCATCTTACCTGTTGATTGATCTTGTTGGTTGGTTGTTCTGTTTGGTTTTTGTTTTTCGTTAAGAGCTAAACCAGCTCCTACAAATATAAAGAAGAAAAGTTTTTGATTGAGAAGAAGGACTGAGCACAGTTGTTGATTCTGTTTTTCATTTCTTTTTATCGCCTTTAACTTTGATTTTTACTGCATGAACAAGCTTATTCCGTCAATGCTTTTGAATTCCCATTTCATTTTTTCTCTTTCTTCAAAGTTGATGTAAGCAGCATTTTTAGAAAGTCGTAGCAATTACAAATTCTTCGAAGTGGACTATGGCATTCTGAGCTCTTTGACTGACAGCCCCTTGGGAGCTGGATCGGCAACAGCGAAAACCAAATAACTTGGTTATCGTGACATCTTGTAACACATTAAGATGCATTCCCAAACATTCTTTCTGCACATTGCCAACAGTGTTTCTGATCTTTCATCTGACATTACTTCTGCCATTCTTTGCCAAGATCACATGCAGGGTACGCTCTTTGCCAACTTCACCAACTTTTCACTCGGAACATTATCACGTCGCTTGTTTTTGGGCGTTTTTTCAAGTTGTGCAGACCTGTTCGTTCCTTGTCACCAGCGGAGCCTTCTCTTCGACGGTCAACATTTGATCTCGGTTTTCGTCTCCTAGCTCTTAATTCACTGTTCGAGGAACAGTTCATCTTTACTCTACCGCCTTGCACTCTCTCAGAGGCTGTAACGTGCTTTGGTTGGTGTCTTTTTGAGTTTTTACACCGTTGCTTTCATTGGTTTTTATATCCAGTGTTACAGAAACATCTTTCATCTTTTCGCAGCTGGCAGAAGCGCGACCGCTCAGACAACGAAGATGTTGAGTCATGCAGCATCCAGCCAAAATAAAAGACATTATTTCTGCCATTCTTCTACATATCTTTTAACATTCTTTTAACATTCTTTCTGATATTTTTTTAACTTCTGACATTCATGACATATCTTGCAACATTCTTCTAATATATCTTCTAACGTTCTTTCTGACATCTTTTAGCATCATTTCTGACATTCTGTCTGACAATTTTTGTAACATACTGTTTGACATTCAATGTGACATCTTTTCAATATTCTTTCTGACATTCTCACATTTTTTCAAACATATATTTCTTTACACTCTTTTTAACCTGTCTTCTTGTCTGACATTCTTTCTAACTTTTTTCTGATGTTCTATTTGGCATATTTTGGACATTCTTTCCAACATATCTTGTAACATTCGTTCTGGCAGATCTTGTGATATTCTTTCTGACATATCTTCTAACATTCTTTCTGACATCTTTCTGACATATTTCCTGAGACTCTTTGTGACATATCTTCTTACATTCTGTCTGACATATTTCTCACATTCTTTCTGACATATCTTCTGACATTGTTTTTGACAGTTTTTATGACATATGTTCTGACATTTTTTCTGACATATTTCGTGACATTTTTCTGACATTCTTTCTGACATATTTTCTGACATTCTTTTGATACTGTGCATATTTTGTGACATTCTTTCTGACTTTTCTTCTGGCATTTTTCTGACATATCTTCTGGCCCTTTCCTTTTGACATATTTTCTGACATTCTTTCTGACATTCTGTGTGACTTCCTTTTTGACATATCTTCTAGCATTCTTTCTTGACATATCTTCTGGGATTCTTTTTAACATATTTCGTGGCATTCTTTCTGACATATCTTCTGACATTGTTCCTGACATTTTTTTCTGACATATCTTCTGGCCCTTTCTTTCTGACATATTTTCTGACATTTTTTCTGACATTCTTTCTGACATATTTTTGGCATTCCTTTTGACACTCTTTCTGATTTTCTTTTTGACATATCTTCTCACCTGATCGTGGTTGAGGTCCGGCACGGAAGACTGAGCTCACAGGATCGCGGTTGAGGTCCGGCACGAACACTGAACGATCGCAGTTGAGGTCCGGCGCGGAACACTGAACTCACCGGATCATGGTTGAGGTCCGGCGCGGAACACTGAACTCACGTCCGACGCGGAACACTGAATTCACACGATCGTGGTTGAGGTCCAGCAAGGAACACTGAGCTCTCATCATGAGAAGAAGGAGAAGGAGGAGACAACTCATATAAAATCTAACAACCCTTACCTGACAGGTGGGGAAAAATGATTGGAAAAATGTCAGTGGCCCAACGTGACCCTCGATTTGTGACTGGGACACGTGCAAGGCGTGTGCCCAGTTGTAGCAGTTGAACATTATGCATGTTTTTTCAAAATGCGTACCGCGGCATTTTGTTTTGTTTTGGTAGAAGAACAAGCCGCCGTCTTCTGCCAGAGGCTGTTTCTGCACGATCTCCGTGTCCCGTAAGCAGGTGTTTTCACAAGTATTTCGGGATGTATTCTTGCTGCAGTGGCATTGACGAGAACCCGTGAGATGATTATGAAGAAGTTTCCATTTCCGGAGCTGATCCTATTCACCCAGATATCCACAATTAAAGGGCTTCTTACTTCCAACGTAGAGGTGCAGTGCTTCCATAGTGGAGCAGCGCGAAGGGGAACGATTTGCATTGCGCAATTGAATTGTTTGAAGATATTTTCGAAATTCTTTCCCACAAAAAATGGCAAGGAAGCGTGTTGAAACATTCAAGCCAAAGGTTGTGCGAGTGTAGGAAGCACTTGCTACGTTGAGGAGTGAGCTGAAAAAATTTGGCGGGGTTTCTGTAGGGACACTGAAGGAACTTGTTTTCATTCATTTTTCAGCTTAGGTTTTCGAATTTCCATGGGATCATAGGTCTTTAAATTTCACGGATTTGTTTGCATTAGTTTCCAGGCTTGCATTTCAAGGCAATATTTTGCCTGCAAGGACGGGGTTCTGTTTGACCGGCGTGTTTTTAGTTTGCTTCCATGTCTTGGATTGTTGAAGTTTAGATTCTTCGGTGTGTTTCACTGTTGTTATACAGGTGTTGCCTGATCTGTCGCCGATAAGAGTTGTTTCATGACCATGATAGACTATTATTTGCTTGAGGCCAGAGTGAGTTTTTGTGTTTGCAAAAACAGCTGCCATGTTGTGCAAAAGTTGCCATGTTGCCTTTCTGGCTCCAGCTTGTCTAGTGACATAGCTACACAAGTGACATGCATTGTCTGTGCACAATGCTCAAGTAGGTTTTCATCTTCGGATGTTGTCACTTGTTTCCTCCTTTTTGGACGTCTTGTTTTTCTTTTTACCTTCACCACACCATATCGGGGGTTCATCGCGTGTGGCCGAAGCAATGTCTGAAGTGGAGCAGCAGCAGTTGGAGCAGTCAAACGAAGCAGGAGTCCTCACAGGAAAGATCAAGCTCTTGTTGGAGGAAGTCAGGCAGGAGGACCTCCAGGTAATGGACAGGACCAACAAGTTGAAGAACCCCCAAAGGAAGAGCAGCCTGATAATGCCATGGAAGTTGAAGCCAAAAGTCTGGGGCGGGTTCTCATGGAAACGTTGACCACGGCCTCGAAGTCCTTACTTGCGTGCTCCGAGACATTGGAAAAGAATGTAGTGCTCCTAGAGGAGTGTCGAGCCGATAGTTCCTCTATCCAGTCATTGGCTGCGGGAGTCAACTACTATGTCTCAACAACGAAGGCGTCACAGCGGCGGCGACCACCCAACATAAACAGATGGCATGGGACTGGTTGAGTGATCCCAGGGAGAAGCAGCCATTGAAGGAGACGCTGAAATCAGTGCGTTACCAGTGGACCGCTTCTGTACCAGCTGCTCATGCAGCTCCTTCGGTCACTCCTGATGTTGCTCCTCCAGGAAGTCCTGGAATGCCTCAATCGTGGGTGCCCCAGAATGCTTTTGAGACCCTTTACACTCCATTCGTTCCTCCTCAAGCTCCTCAAGCTGCAGGTCCCATTACTGGAAAGTTTTGGGCGTATCAACCATCCGTTGCTCCGAACTACGAGCCGAACGAAAGTCGGAACCCACCAACGGCAGCCTATAGTGGTCAAGAAGTACCGCATCGAAAGGTGCAAATGGTACATGCAGTTGATCGCGATAGTGGTGCTCTCAGAAGCGTTTCGCCAACTGCCTATGTCTATGAGCAAACAAGGGCGCTGAACGCCCAGTATGTCCCTCGTGGATGGATGGAACTCCCATCTGGCCTTCATCGAGTGTACTCCTGATCTATGACGACGTGAAGATGATCTGAGGGAGTGAATGTGCCTCAAGTGAGAGCGAGTGTAGGATGCTGTTTTTGATTTGTTTCACAGGCGAAGTCGGCCTGGAGTGGTAACGCTTAAGGCTTTCTCCAACTGTGACAGGTGTTGAGTGAGACAACAAGGGATTGGATGGTTTCTTTTTAAAGTTTTCTTTCATATCGATCCCGATGCACCTGCTCGAGTGAGCTGTTCCGAGTGTGTCTTTGGCTCACCAGAAGTTGGAGAAGTCAGGGCAACAGCCCTGGTCCATGGATCGTGGACCAGAGACCGGTGGAAGGTCCGAACACCAGCCCATGGTTGACCCCTACGGTGGTCTGGGACTCAGTCCCAGCTCGAGTGAGCAGTAGCGAAGTGCTACCATAGTTGGATGAAGTCCCAACTTGTGTTCGAGTGAACACGTGTCACGACAGCTCAAGGGCAGGTGCCCTAAGCTCAGGCTTTGTCCAAGATAGGCCCGATGCCCCGTCAAGAGCTAGTCCGAACCTCAGTTTGCTCAAGTGAGCTTAGCAGCAAGTGCTGCAGCGCGAGTGCGCACGGACAACATGGACAAGCAACTTCCTGATAAGACCGATGGTTATAGTGGAACAGCTATGCAGCCTATCCATGTCTTAACAATGGCCCCCTGGGAGCCAAACATCGAAAGCAGAAGCTTGACCACCAGTATTGACAAAGAAGTGCCTGAAATACTCGGGTGGAAGAGAAATTTGTCGAAATGGGGCAAGTAGGGCATCACTGTGCTCCCAAGCAAGTGTGCCCTCCGAGAGGGTAGAGACAAAAAGTTCAGCAGAAGATTGGGAAGGAAGATATCGCTTGCCCAATTGCAAAATTTGCTGCTGTGTACAAACATGAAAAATCCAAAAATTTCCTCCTTCCGGAAGATGATCTAAAACTCCTTTGAGACGGACAACAGAAGTGTTGTCATCTTTCTCACAAACCATACAAAATCAGGATCCTGGTGACCGCCTCGTATTTTCCAACAGGAAAGACCCCACTGCGGAAGCGTACCAAGTGGAAGGCCGGGGCTATCAACGGTAGCCGCTACCACTGTAACAAGGGGATAGTTACATTGCTTGCAGTCCATAAGGAAGAGTAGCTTCGGTTTATCTGCTCCGACATAGCAGGCATGTACCTCAGCTCCATTGGGAAGTAAAAGTACATGACCAAGTGGCCATGATTACCTGCTTTGCATGCAGCTGACGCAATGCAGACTGCCATGATACTGCAAACTCCGGGTTGTTGCTCCCATCGTTTGAAGGAATTGTACAACTCTTCGACTGCTAGAAGATCAGGGCATTGAGCTTCGGGGTTGCTGGAGATTTCCTGGAGCTTTCCTGGATCAACAATCAACTTGGCTATGTAATCCTTGAACTGAAAGTTCACGTGCACTGGGGCACGTAAAGCCGCAAAGATACTTTGCATTCCAGCGTTTTTCAGCGCACCCGTTTGTTGCGGAGTGAGCATTTGAGATGCTGCTGCAACGCAACTGTGCAAACCTCATCTGCTTGGTGACTTAACCTTCTTTGGTAGCAGCACCGTGGAAGGGTGTATCTGCGATACTTGAGGAAGTAGTTTCTTCTCCGAGACAGCTCCATGACTGAATGATCTCTGGTAAAGCCTTGAGTCAGACTGTCCAGGCTTGTCGTTCTCATGGTTCCTAGCGTGTTTGCTATTCGGTACTGAAGTGGCAGCATATATGCTTTCTAGTACTTCATAAGGAGGAAGTGTCTTATCGAGTTGGAGCTTCTTGCACTGCCGTTTTTTAGCTTCCTTTTCGATTTGCTCACATAGTTCTGAAAAAACGGCATATGCTTCAGCCTGGTTCATGACAAGTTTGCTTAATCCTTCAACTTCACTCTTAGCCCATGACTTCAAAAAGGTATTACTGCCTAATGCACTGCTTATCAGGTCAGAGTGGAAGCAATTACCACACATGTTTCGAAGCAACGTTTCGGGACCAGTTCCACATCTGATAGGCTAACATTGTTCCAGAAGTCTTTCAAGCCGCTCAGTTGAATGACCTCAATTTCCTTAAGGATGCGAAACAGCAAGTTATATGTTCCTGTATGAAACATCGGACCAAAGGCAAAACGAGAGAATCGACATCACTTCCGTGAAAGTTATGGCTGCTTAATAGCTTTAGGAAGGCCTTCCATTGCTCAAGAAAGGGGGAATGATGGCTTCCCATTGACATTGTGGAATATTCTTAATTCCAACAGCCATTTTTTTGGCAAAGTTGGCTTTGCTGTTCCAAAAGGCACAGTTCCAAACCAATGCATGTGGTTGATATAATGTGCATGACGCCCGTATGATTCCGTTGGAAAGCGTGTCTCTCGTGCAAAGGGGCGAGAGAATTTACTTCTCCATTCTGTCTCAGCAATGGACCAAATTGGTCTCCAAAAGTCAATGCAGGAAAGGGAATACCTTCCACATCATCAAAGTTACGAAAGAAATTTCGTCTTCTCGTAATCTGATATCCCATATCAGAAAGATTCCACAGGTACTTGTCAGATGGCATCACGTCAATATTTAGTACTCTGCAGAAACCCCTGCAAAGCATTTCAAGCATCGACGCAGCATTTTCTGCAAGAAATCTCACTGTCTGAGAACCACAAAGTTGCTGTACCGTGAAAATAATGCACAGGAAGATAAAAAATAATCGACTGCAAGGTCCTACTAGTCCAAGAAGACCTTTGAAGGAGCCTGCAAAGGCAAGATCTTGGCAAGGTGATCCACTAGTACTAATCTACCTCAGGTCAGAGTTCGTCTCGATGGTACTTTTAAAACCTTGGCAGTTGTTAGCAATCAACGAGTGTACATCTTTGACGTAGAAGACAGCAGTCCCTTGTAGGGTAAAACTCTACTACTCATCTCCTCTTTATCCAAACTCAACGCATACAGTAGAACCTCTCGAATATCAATATCATTTTCAGCAAGAATTGCCAAAGTAGGAGCGCAACCAAAATTCTTGGTAAGCGTCGGAACTACTGAGAAAACTCCGTCAAAGAGTGTTATGACTCTTTTTGGACACAAAGTAATCTGCTGAGCAGCAAGCAGTTGCTTTGTTTCATTCTCTCTACTATTCGGATAAACTTTTTTTTGAGGTTTGAGTCCTCAGTAGGATGAGTGTCAACGGAAGCCTTGAAGCGGACTGCATTCCAACTCGGTTCTTGCTCTTTGCATTATTTGCAAAGTATGCAAATTTTGAGGTTGAGGAGATCCAGAATTTCTTCTTCTTTGGTATTCAAGCGACCCGCTCCTCTGCCTTCAAGTCAAAGTGAATCTCTCTAAAAGGCCGCTTGCATTTTTTGGTTGGAGCGTAGGTCATTTCTTCATCATTAGAAGTGAAGCAGCAAATAGGATCACTCAGTACATTGCTCTGCATCAGAAGCACTATGCTGTTCGTAATGACTTCCTTTCATGTAGGATGCAGAAGCGTTCAAGGCATCACATTGCAATTTAGTTTTAAATTCAATAGCCACTGAGTTGGATTGTTCGCTAGCATCTTGCGGATGGCAGTCCTTGTCAACTGTAATTGAGCTGACTTTTGCATCATCTTTGCTAGGGATAGGAGCAACTTCTTGCTTTTTGACACTGCTTCGCTCAGATTGTTGCATCAAACCAGAATCCTGTGCAGCTTTTGGTCTGTTGCTCCTCGTTCTCTGTTCCCGTCAGTCGCATCAGCTTTCGCTTTCGGAGGTTTCGAGGAAGCAGTCTTCTTACGACTTGTACTTCCAGAAGGAAGATCACTGAGCAACTCAGACTGCTTGTGAAAGAATGATTTTACATTGCTGCCAGGAGATCTCCAACTCTTGAGTTTCGACATCAAACAATTTCTCTGTTTTTTCGGATGCGCTCCTCCCGCAACTTGAATCGGCTCAGCTTCTCTCAACTCGAGGGACACGTCCCGGCAGTATCAAAGTACTGGCTTCTTGCTTTTTCCTGCAGTCCAGAGTAACATGAATTTGTACCAACTGTTGCAAACTTTGGTCCTTGGGCTTATCTTGAATTTAGACCATATCCTTTTGTTCAAGACTTCTTTTCACTGTTGAGTGATACCGCTTTCTTACTTAATGACACGTCTACTCTTGATTTAGGTCTTGAAGTTGCTGGATTTGTATGCTCCAACATCGCGGCTGAAGATAGTCGACATTATTGGCTTGTTGAATGCTTACAAGGCAGGTCTCAAATGGCATATGATTCCTTGAAAGGTGTTCAAAAAATCACTCTCGAACTGTATCGGTCGTTATCAGTCACAGGCCTCATGCCAACCATTTGGAGAAGAGCTGACAAAAGGAGTCGCCTTTTCAAGTGTTGTTTTCAGGTCAACCCATTCTTCGCTTTTCCAGGTGACAGCTGTTGAAAATATCGGTGCAGCCCCTACAGTTTTTGCTTGACAAAAGGGGCAGGCAAGTGAAACCTGGCCAAAAAACTCATCACAAGCAATGGGCAACAGTTCAACAATCGCTCTCAAGGCAACTTGTAGTACTGGTTGTAGAGAGTGTTTCCGGGGGTTCATCCATGATGAGTTGCAAGCTCACCTTCTTGCCCCGGTTGCGTCCAATGATCTGGACAAGGCGGGTCTTGCCAGATTTAGCACACCTTCACCAAATGAGCAGTGAAAAAACCCCGGTTGTTTGTTTTGGTATTTAATATAGGGGATGAAATCCTACCCAGTTATATGGGAGATTATAGTCAAACAACCAGGATTCAATGGAAAGTAAGAGGATCTAAGGCCGGGTTTTTTTCGTGGCTCAACTGAGTATAGTATGTATCATCCCGTATATTGACAGCAAATATTCCCAGGGTCAACTGGTCACTGCTCAAATACCCTCCAGGGTCATCAGCTACACTAGGGGTGATCTTCCCAAGGTAAGACCCAGCAGCAAGGGCTAATTCCGTTTAGTGAAAGGATAAGCATTAAAAGAAACACTTTTAACAAACCATCCTTTGGAGATAGCAACAACCGCAGCCTGTCTAACGTCAATGGAGACCATAGAGTCTTTCCATGGTGCA
>DF239952.1:0-16567 GCA_000507305.1 Breviolum minutum Mf 1.05b.01 | reverse complement strand
GGATCTTGTTTAGGAGGCCATGTAGCAGTGGGGGTGATAACCTTTTCACTATGAAGTTCATGGCACAATGAGATGTTAGCAATAGGTCCCGTACCATCTGAAACAGCGGGAGGAACTTTGGCTTCAATAATATTCCTTTTTTCATGTTCATCAGCATGGACTTCACTAGAGACCCTCGGTGGGCTTTCAACACCAGCATTTGGCTGCGACAACCCAGTATTGGTATCAAGTGAGAGGGTGCTTGGGAGGGCTCGGCTAAGCTCAGCAACGTTGGTATCGTTGACTCCAAGAGCCGCAGGCTGTGTGACAATTGATTGGCTTTGCCTTGGTAAAGAAGCAACCGGTATTTTGGCAAGGATCTCAATGTGTCTACTGGGAGTACAAACCAATTCAAGTTTGATTCCTTTAGGTAGGAGTATGGCAACCGTGCACTTTGTGTAGGCATGGCACTTTAACAACTCCGTACTGCTGACAAAAAGCCCTCTGCTCCCCTTCACAATTCTACCAATGTTGATGGGTGTAAGATCAGAGCTGCACACACTAAGAACGTAAGCAACCGGAGTTTGGCACCTGAAATCATTGGGAATAGGTGGGTCCTGAATATAAGAGTTGTATGATTCTTGGAATTCTTCTTGCAGTTCAGGAAAACTACCACTATTTTCAATGAGGGTGCGTATACACCTATCCACCGTAACTTCGCCATTGATAAACAAAATGGGAAATTGTGATGCTTCACACGTGCCAACGTATCTGACACCTTGATGAATTACAGGAAATTCATGTAATAATGAGATTCGCTGAAGCGATGCAAAATTGTTCTCGACATGCGCAATACAATTTGACCTGTCTTTTCGTTCAGAGGGAGCCAATCTGGCAGCATTCTTCCAATGCTCATGCATCGTTTCCTCCGCAGGGGGGCGAATAGCCCCAGTTTGGAGATATGCACAGGGTCTCGCATCGACAAGCATTGCCTCATCATCAAGGGTCATCTTGGTAGGGAGTGCATTCTCCGATTTGGTCGGGATATGGAATTGCATGTACCAGTCAGTGTTGTTTTCTTCATCAAAGCACAACACTTTTTGAGGGCAAGTTCCTTGTAAAGTCTCCCAGATCCAAGTTTCAATCCCATTTTCTTCTCTTTGGAATCTTTCAATCTTCTGCAAATTACTCAACTTGAATTGTGCAGGAACACTGCAAGGCAGACATTCTACCCCAAGTGACATTGATTTTGGTCAGTTCTCGGTCTGCTTTGGCATTACTATACCCATCCTCTCCAGGATTAATGAAGGACACACTAAAGGCTCCTTGTGTCGTGGATGTGAACACACCACAACGAAGAACCATCGAGCCCAGTTAGAGTCGGTTTTGGAGCTGCAGGTGCGTGCAGGAAGAGCTAACTTTGCAGGCGCTGTCTTTTTTGGAAAATCTTGTTCTTCCATGTTTTTTCAATAGATTTTGAATGCTGACAGGTGCAGGGCAATTGCAGTGCGCGCAGACACAGTGTTTGGCGCAGGCCTCGAACCCCCTGCATGATTTATCATTATTGTGCTTTGCTTCAGATCCTGCGAAGACCTGCCCAGGCTGGCTTTACCGACAGCTTCGTGCCCATCTAGACAATTAGGACGCCCATTTTGGCAAGTGACTTTTATGTACAATTTCCCGAATCAGTTTAGTGTGGACAAGTGATTCGATGCCACTCAGGACCTCGGCTGTTGAAGGAGTTCACCGTCCCACCGCAATTGCGTGCCCACCGCAACTGATTGTCACTCCCGGAGGCTCATACTCTGCATCTGTCGCACTATGAGGCAGATCAGCTATGTGTGTGGAAGCCTGAATGGCTTAGCCCAAACCTAGCCCAAGTCCAGCCGAACAAAAACATACGAAAAAATGGGTTAGCCTAAAAATGGGTTTTGTCAAGCCCCAGTCTATCCCAACTGAAACATTGGAAAAAATGGCTTAGCCCAAACCTAGCCCAAGTCCAGCCCAGCAAAAATATTGGAAAAATAGGTGAGCCCAAAATAGGGATTTGTCAAGCCCAAGTAGCCCAGCTGAAACATTGGTAAAAATGGGTCAGCCCATTTATCCACACATTGGAGTATAATGCTTTTCTCGGAAGTGGATAAGCACTGTCGGAATGACAGACTTAGATGTCTTGGCCGCTTAAGCACCACTGTCAATGTTGGAATGGTTGAGGTTGGCACATTTGCCTTTTATGGTAGTTAGAAAGTCTTTGCTTTCAGGGGCCGCACGATTAGGCCTCACGGTAGAAGTTTTTGCAGGTACTGCACGTTTGACTGCCAGTTTGAGAACTCTGTGGTTGACAGCATTGGCATTGACTGCACTATGCCAAGTCGCTTGAATGGTTCCATTCTCAAGAGCTTCAGAAGACTGCTAAAGGTCCTCTCGAACCATGTCACGGCTGGCAGGCAGACTTTGTCTAGCAGGACTCACGAGTAGAGCGGGAAAGGTACAGTGGCCTTGGAGGCATGGTGGTAGACATGTCAAAGAAGACCTTGTTCTTTTTCAGTGAAGCTGTCGACAATGACACGTTGGACGAAATTATGTCCAAAGGGTCATTTTTGAAGTGGAGGAGGGATTTGACATTCTTTGTGGGTGGAGAGAGTTCCGAGTCAGAGCAATCCCTCGGACGTTTTGTCAAGAGAAGTGATGTCAGTTTTTGAAGGAGCAGAAAGAGTCAGGGTGAGCCCGCGGGAAATTTGGAAGTCGCTGGTCAAGTAATCCAGCTGTGGTGGTCACCCCAGAGCCCAGAACGGGGGAGAAAGCGCGGCTGTAGATGAGTATCACCGCAAATTCCCCACTTTCCAAAAGAAAAGAGAGTGCGGCGCTTGCTTGCAAGGGTTCACAGTTCATGGTTTGTTGCACACAAGTTACATGGCAGCTAGCGTAGGCCCAAAAGCACAATAAGAGTTGTTTCATGACCATGATAAACTATTATTTGCTTGAGGCCAGAGTGAGTTTTTGTGTTTGCAAAAACAGCTGCCATGTTGTGCAAAAGTTGC
The DNA here is from genome assembly GCA_000507305.1 of Breviolum minutum Mf 1.05b.01. Classification (NCBI taxonomy): domain Eukaryota; class Dinophyceae; order Suessiales; family Symbiodiniaceae; genus Breviolum; species Breviolum minutum. The sequence continues at coordinate 13,547 of DF239952.1, read as the reverse complement.
CATGTTGCCTTTCTGGCTCCAGTTTGTCAAGCATTGTCTGTGCACAATGCTCAAGTAAGTTTTCGTCTTCGGATGTTGTCACTTGTTTCCTCCTTTTTGGAGGTCTTGTTTTTCTTTTTCCCACCCACTCGCTCTCTCTCGTCTCCCTCCCTTTTTCGACACAAGTGTGTTAGGGACGAGTGTCCCCGGACGAGTGTGCGTTAAGTCTTCCAGTTCAGTTTTTACTTGAATTTCCTCTTCAAGTTGTACAAGTTCAGGTACACGATTGTTTCACAACGTGTCTCTGCCAAACCCACAGCCTGAAAGCGCGGCCGTGGGGATGAGTATCCCCGCAAATTCCCCACTTTCAAAAAAAAAGAGAGTGCGCTTGCTTGCAAGGGTTCACAGTTCATGGTTTGTTGCACACAAGTTACATGGCAGCTAGCGTAGGCCCAAAAGCACAATAATAGTCTAGGTGTTGTTTATGTTCCAGTTTGTTTGGTTGCTTGTTTGTTGTACCCCAAGTTGGTTTGCTTCGATTTAACGGCGAACCTGGCCTTCGAGGCAGTATGTTGCCCAAAGGTTTTTCCTACCTTGAGCCGTTTCCCATGACAAGAGGCTTCTGGTGACAGGCTGGTCTTATTTTCCGGAGGCTGTTTCTGTTTACAAGGTGTGGTGGCATTGTTTCCCCCAATGGTCTAATGGTCTTACCACCCGGTACTTGTCTTAGTGCATGATGCATTCGGCGACAGAAAAGAACATGTCACAAACAAAATGTTGTGACAGACTGTAACGAGTCGAATTAGCGTAGATGGATGAACAAAATTTTTATGTTCAGTTACTTTTGTTTTTTTGCAAGACACATGAATGGAAGTGCAAGGACGTCTTCCCGTGTTTCAGCCCTTGTATTTCAATTTTTTGGGTTGTGAACTGTCCACGTTCGATATGTGTAAAAAAATTGTTGAACACCTTATTTTTAGTTCTTGACATTTATGTGTTTGGTTTGCTGCTTTTGGTTTGTGTTTATTCATTTTGTTTTATTTTACCTTATTTCATTCATTGACCGATGGTCGTCCTCGTGATGCATTAGGCAAAGCAGGAAACATTTTGGTTTTGTGCTCTGTAATTTGCAGGACGGTTTGTTTGTGCTCAGCGTAGAATCGTAAACCTGCGTCACCATGGCGGAAAAAAAACATTTTGATCTTGTCTGTGTCTAAATCCAAAAAAAACCTCACATGTGAATGGAATTGGTTTTACTGTGAAACCTTTGCACGAAAGATTTGCTTGCCCACTGTGGTGGTGACAGACCTCGTTCCTTTCGAATTCAGTGGATTGTCCACGTAAATTCTTGGCTGCTTGGTCAAGGTGGGGAAATATGCAGTGTTACGGTTTGTGATAAGAGTTTAGGAGAGTCTCCCCATCATTTGGGTTTGCTTGAAGCGATGTCACCACTATCATATCCAACATCTGTGCAGTATCTGCAAAAATTATAGCAAATTTGATTTCCATTTCAAAGTCTGTTCCAATTTCGGTTGTGATTATCATTTTAATTTGCAACTTATAACCTTGGACATCCCGCAGTTTGCTGTCGGTGGGTATTCTTCCTTGTTTTTTTTGTTGTCGAGGCGTTGCTGCAATAATGTAACCGTAACCCTTCTGTCATTTTCATCTTTGCTGAAATCGCAGCTTTTTAAACATTTGCGTGAAAAATATCATTGAGACACATTTAAAAAATGCAATCGTCCTCTGTTAAAAGAAACATCTTCAACATATAAACCCTTAGCAACACGTCAGCACAATATTAGCATTGTCGAAAAACGCCATGTTTTGCTTCTAATCCTTTGGAATGATATTATGTGACCATCAAAAATGCAAACCAACACCGAAAGGATCAGATTGCTTTCAACATGCAAACCGAACAAATACATCCATGACCCTGCAGTGACCTGGCCCATGACTAGTGACGTGCGAACGCATGCGACTTGCAAGTGGGAGGTGCCACCAACGCGCAATAGTCAGGTTGTGTATGGCGTTGATGTTTATCGAAGTTGCTAAATGATAAGTTTTATTTGTTGCATTTTCTTGGCCTTGAATATCTAACTTAAATTCCCCGCAAACCCAAAATTAATGAGATGTCCTTTGAGTACATGACGAAAGAAGGCTGTGGAAGTGGAGTTTTTTTGTTCAGGCCGTTGCTTGCCTTGGCTGCATTATGGTCATCAACTCAGATGCAACTGCGAAGATGTTTGAAGTGCGGATGGGGCATTGTTCCTGAGATATTGCATTTGTCCCTTCCCCTGCTGTCCCTTCCCATGTTTTGTTGCTTCAATGTCTCCAGCGGAATTCGGTCAACAATTTTCATTTCCTCAGAGGTTCGCCTTTCTTTCCTCTGTTTTGTCAGGCTTGCCATCGTTGCTGTCCACCACTCAACCCGAAGCTGTCGTCACTTTCGGGCCCGTGTTTGCAGTGTCCAAAGATGCGAGGCGCAACGAGATGCGTTGGACAACGACACGGAGTCCGATGATGGGGTGCTCAGGGGGCTTCAAGTGATGGCTCACTTGGCTTGAAGGCGACGGATGGTCAAGGACAAGCAGAAAAGGTAGATTTATGATTGCAATCAAAAGATCACAGCATAAGCCTTCATAGGATTTTGTTGCGACTTGCCTAAAGGAAACTATGGTTCGATTTGGATGTTATTGTAGCAGTGTTGGGAATGTTGACGGGCATGGGATTTTTAAGGATTCTTGTGCTCTGAACGGCTGGGATTGCTGAGGGGAATACCAGCAATGACACGAACTTCACCAATGAGACTGAAGTTGGGTGCTTAGAATCTCCAAAGGTCCGAAGTTTTGTTCTCTTTCACCATGTAGATTTCCCGCGGCTGAGCAGTCGCAGATGCTTGTTGTGGCCAAGGAGGTGTACGTTCCCACCGTGGATGATATTCCCAGCGTCTGAAACTCAATTGGTGGCTGACTGGTCACAGAGAATTGGGCAACTTCTGGTTTGACATATGGTTTTCAATTGTCAAATGATCGAGATGCAATTTCTGAAGCTACATATAAAATATATGTTTGTTTTTGTTGGGTAAATATCTTACCATGAACGGTTCGCATGTGTCAGGTCTCAAATGTGGCATTTGTGGACAATGACTTGGATGCCTTGCAGATTGCTGGTGCCACTACCAAGTGAACAGCAGTGTGCATGGATCTTCGCTGGAAAATCCCCCAGACTTTGAAAAGAAAAAACATATTGATCTGGTTTCCGGTGCAGTTATTTCTAGTACCTCTCCTGAAAATTAAGGTGACTGGCTGGAAAATCCACCATGAATGAAGATGAATTTCCTATTTAACATGGGGATTTTCCAATGTCACGTTAGTTTTCAGGGGTGTATGTTTTGGGCTGTCAAATAAGTTGGATAAATCTTGGAGTGTCTTTTGAAGAACCAATGATTCCCGCTGCAAAAAACGCATGAAGATAGTGGAGGCCCAGGTCATGCATAGTTGTACTCTTTAACTTCTTCTTTTGCCTGGCAAAGAGAATATGACAGTGGATTTTGCAGCCCAGTTTTCATGAGCAACTTTAATCAGATCCTCAAGACGTTTTTGTCGCCGAAGTGGTTTTTGCTACCTCTCTACCTCGCTGTTGGAAAGAGGATCCTACTATCAATCAGAACATGGGTCGAAGAGCTGTCGCTTTTTCCGTGTCAAAAAGGTGATGCGGAAAAACCGGCCCAGTGAGGCACTGTCTCTTGGACACCTCCTTCAGATGTGTCGTTGGTGACTGGCTATCGTCTGGGACTTCCCAGCTGTCATGGATGTGAATCCAGTAGCGTTTTCATGGATCCTGACTCGCTATAAAAACTTAAGTCGGAAAAATTCATCAAAGTCTCATTTTTTGCTGTATCATTTGTCTCCATTTCACCATGTACCTGCGAAACTCATACGACTGCATCCAAGAATGATTTCGCAAAATGGTACCGAAGGAAAGCTCCAAGGGGTTTTTGGCCAAGGTGTCTACCTGTGTGAGGGCAGTCTTTGTAGCAGCCGAGCACAGCTGGGTAGCCATGTGGCTGTGGGAACCAACCAGGCCATGGGGTGAACGGAAGAAGTCAAAGCTATGCCAAATCACTCTCACCCCACGTTTGTTACCAGAGGTCATCAAATTACCCATTTTGGCGGGGAATCAAACAAGTGGGAAATGCATTCGTAATTTCGAGGGATTTCTTCATTTTAGAAGTGCATTGTTCGGGTTGGTGTCAGATAAATGACCCCCGGGCCCCCCTTCATTTCCGACCGCGCAGGTGTCCTTCTCCACAGTGGCGATCACACAAGCGCAGACGCATATTGCTGTCTATTCCAAGCTCTCTCCTAAGCTTGGAAAACTCCCGTAAGCTCCTGCCGAAGGATGTGATTTTGGCTTATGTTTTTCTGCAAGGTGGTAGGCTGCTTCAGCAATCTTCGGTTATGTTGAAGACTAGAAAAAGCACTCACCGCAGATTGACATGATTTGAGCACCATGTGAGCAATAAAAAAAAACCCTGGGTGGTTATATTGGGGATGAAATCCTACCCAGTTATATGGGTGTTTCCAAAAATAGGGGTACCTCAAAATGGATGGTTGATAATGGAAAACCCTATTAGAATGGATGATTTGGGGGGAAAACCCACTATTTTCCGAAACATCCATATGGGATTGTAATAAGCCATTATAAGGATCCCTATTAAATAACTTCATTTCCAACTCTCCGAGGGCGAGCTTTGCTGAGCAAACTACGCCAGTAACCATTGCCTTTGTGGATGAACAGACCACGGTTCCTGGACGATCAAACAGTGGAGTTGTGGTGTGAGGGTGGATTTTCCCCACTGAAGAAGTTGATTTGGAAAGTTTGGGTCCTGGTAGATATCACAAATTTTGAGCTTCACTAATTCTATCATAAATATGTTGATGTTGCTCCCAGCCGACGTGGATGCAAAAGGTGCTGTACCTAGAACTTGTCATGTTTACCAAGAACCCCAGGAAGAAAAACACCCCCAAAACGCAGACTGCACAGCCACTTTAGTGGCTTCAAAGTCTTTTTAAAACATTGTTTATACCAATGAGGAAGGTTTCCTTTGGTGAAGTGGTGATTCAACATCCATCCATTTCAACATCCATTTGTTTTCACATCAAATGACAGGTATTACCCTCCAATAACTTTTTTTCAAGACTCTTCCCGTTGTTGAAAAAACACGTTTCACCGTTTCTGTTGTTCCCGGGCGTGCCCTTTTCTTGGGAAACGAACGGACAAGTTTGGTTGAATCAACGTTGGATGCCCTGTGTTTCACCGAAAGCCATTTGCAAGTCCCAAGTGGTGACACCAATTTCGCTGAATTTTATCCTACAGTCAACCTGGAGGGATGGACCACCGCTATCCTTGTGCTTCCAATTTTATGCAGCCTTCTATGTGAACGAAGACTTGGTTGCTTTTGTGTGCCTTTGGGTCTCGATGCTTTTTAGCATCATAGGTATGCAAACGGAATGGTATTCCATTTGCTATACCTATGATGCTAAAACGCATCACCTGACACGTATTTGGATTTGCTGGAAGAAGAGGAGTTCAAGTCACAGATACCGCCTGCCACCATTGGTTTCCCTTGGCCGAATCATGACATGATCCAATCACCGAAGCAAGAGATTCATGTCCCGAAAGTAGCTTTGCCACCCCCACCTGGGCTTGGGTTCACGGCATACAGAGTGAAGGAAGGAAATCTGGACAATATGTCTCGGACACTGAATGAATATCAATGGTTTTTGCGTTGGAGCGAATTGATATCATGTCACAATGTCACCGTGTCACCTTTTCGCCATTTGCAAAGACAGATGTGGAAGTCTCAGATGCCCGGTAGATCTGGGTGATACAGCGCTTGTCAAGGGTCAAAAAAGATGTTTTGGAATTTGAAGATTTTTGTCAATTTTTTCCTGATTGTCTTCAGGTATCCGGCACATTGAGCATAAAAGAAAGACATGGGAAATGACCAACCGACCTTGGAAATTTGCGTAGACATTGGAGCTTTCAGAATTTCGAGTTTTTTCAAGGCTGGCAACATCTCGTTTCAAGACATAGATGTGGATGCCGGACAGGCCATTGGAACGGTTTTTTTTTCCGGAAAAGTTGGTTTCGGGGATGCCGGATGCGGTGAAACCCCCAATGACGGCCGTTTGGTTTAGGGTTGTTTGATTGGACGGTTGGTTGTGATTTTTGCGAAGTGGAAGAAACGTTTCGACGTGTGTTGTTTGCCCATTTTGTTTTTGGTTGAGCTGAGCCCATGATCTCATTTGATCGATTCATTGGCTTCCATTCCTCACCTCAAAAGCTGAACGGCATGCTGTCAGGTAGCTGGCAACGTGACCTGGGATCAAGCAAATACAGCACAGGCCCGGAAGTTTCAACTGCCAAAAATGGGGGGTGTAACAAAAAACGGGTTGGTGTCAGAAAGCGGTACTTTTGGTAATTTTGGTAAAGCTATAAGAGGTGGTTTGGTTTACCACTGTTGCTCACTTCATTTCCACGAGTTTCGAACCCGAACTCAATCATTCTTCAAAGTTATGGTAAGTTTGGTTGGTTTCGCCGGACAATCATCAAATTTTGAATCCTCCCATTTTCCAATCAACGATTTCTCCTCCATTTGGGAGATAGGCCTACTCGCTTTTACATGTCGCTGTGTTACATCACAGGTCACAGGCTATGCGTTGTATCTTGGAACGGTCTGGGCCCCTGCGGTAGGGAATTTCCGTGTGCCGAGATATCTGAAAGGATAATTTGGCATTTGAGTTGCCACATTTTTGAAGTCATTTCTTTGAGAAAATGGTAGGTAGCAAACAAATTATACGATCTATATATGTGAGTTATTGAAAATGATGCCCAGACATGACTATTTCAACTATTTCCATTGAAGCATTTCAGGTGTTTCAAACAAGAAAATGCAACTGATGCACTCACATAACCATCATCACTCACCTGCTTACAAACTCCAACAAGACTTTATCAACTAAAGGCTCGTTAGAGCTTGAGGTTGGCAGTTCACTTGATACGGAAGAAGTTATGATACCTTTCATCCGGGATAGCAAACCACCAACTCAGCCAACCACCAATCAAGCCCATTGAATTTGATACGCCGGGGAAGTTGGGCAAAGAAATCCTTTTTTAAACAGGTGCTTGAAGCCGCGGAATATTTCCAGTTTCAAGAAATGCCTGTTTTGTTGAGTTGAACTCATCCTGAAAGAGATATTTTGGCATAGAGAAAAAGCATCTTGAACAAAATCTGTTGGCAACAAACAATGCACTTAAATATCGCCTAAATCAAAAAGAGAAATCCCTACAATCTCTATAACGTTGGTAATTTTGTGGTAATTTTGAATCATCTTGCGAGTGTGGTAAAACTGAAAACAACTTCACGAAAAATGATGGATCCGAGGCTAGCACGAAAGACGTGAAATTGGGAGAAGTCTCTGGAGCCTCCAACACGGACCCCCGGGGTTTACTTACCGCCCTTGATGGGTTGGGAGGTTGATGGTTGATGCAATGGGTTAAGTCACGCCCCAAAGGACCTGAAGCTCCATCAATGGTTGGGATGAAAGGGGTCCATTCTCTGCCTTGGAAGTTAAGGAATGACTGTTTTTTCCCCCTTACTCTCACAACGCTGCCCATGATTTGTGGATCGTATTTCCAGGTATTTCCCATGGATGTTTTTTTGGAACTTTTTAGCCATGTTTAGGGTGCGGAGACCGGAGAAGTGGCCGCAAAATTCAGATCATTTCACAGAAAAAAAAGGAACATCACCCCCTTCATCAACCTGATGGTTTTCATTTTGGCATTACGTTAAACACTGGCAAGGGAAACGTAATGAAAGAAATTTCTTCACCTTGGGTTTTCGTTCATCTAAACCTCGTAGCGAATTTTTTTTTGCCTCACAGGACTTTGAGATTCCTCTCGACACTGAGACCAACGGTACGACACATGTCTTGGCAGTTACACCCGGACCCAGATCCATTTTGTGGAGAGGGTTTGTCTTATGAAACCTCCAAGTTTGGTGGTTTAGAGGCCAGAAATAAAAAAAGATATGGGATTTAAGGAGGTGCCATCTAGTGCAAGTTGCTGGTATACATACTGCTGCTGACTTTGATGGGGACATGTCAAAACAGTCAGAGTTGAGTTGAATTCTGGAAAGGTATCTGCATCCTCAGCAAATTGAAGCCTGCAAACGACTGCTGTTTAGCATGCAATTTCGTTTACTTATTTGGTCTTCAAGGCCGTTTGTCTACTTTCTTCAAAAATTGCAAATCTTTTTTGAGGGTATTTTTTTATTTTTGGAAAGCTGATACTGCTGTCGGTGTCTTGAAGAATAGCTGTCCTGAGGTTTGTTTGATTTCTTCTGGCGTGGAACAGTTTTGGTGCCCCAGAGACGGCTATAGGCTATAGGATGTTAGTTGTCGTGGAAACTCCAACATAAGCCGCGTGCCTCACAAATTACATCAAGGGGCGCGGTGTCGGGAAGGGTCTAATCTTCCAGATGATGCCCAATCCGAACAAGCTTCTTGCTTGTTTTCAAGGTCACATGAGTTGAAGATATGGAAGGATGTTTGCCTTTGGTTAATGCCACTGATGTGTATGACATGAAACCAAAACTTCCCGAGGTCGGCTTGTGATCCCTACCTCTTTCTGGATGTAGCCGAGGGAGTTTCCAATGTAGCCTTCACCGGGCAGGCGGGGTGGTGCGCTTGCAAACCCCATGAGCTTTCCAACACGGAAGGTGCAGAAACCAATGGGTTTTCTGGATCTTTTAACACGGAAAAGAAAAAAACAACATCCAGGTGATTCAAAGTGACCTTTTGTATCCCCTAGTTGGATGTCACTTCACCCTTTTAGAAAGGTCACCGAAACCATCCCCAAAAAGGTCACGGCTTGAATCACCTGGATCCATGGTTTTGTTTCGCAATTTTTTCACCTGAAGGATTTGGACCTCAACGAGTTGGGTGGTTTGATTACTTGGAGTCCTGCTTCCTGGGTAGTCTCCTTGCTCAGTGCTTTTGTGGAGGGGCTTGGCGCAAAAATGTGTTTTTTTTGGGATTCACCCCCAACCTAGTTGAATCCACCCCAACCTAGTTGAATCCACCCCAAGCTAGTTGAAGCAACCAAAATTTGATAAGATTTGCTCCCAGAAAGTGATCTAAGATTGTTTTGCCTTTGTCAACTTGTGGGTTTCTCTTGGTGGGCCAAATGACCAGATTTGAGGTCTATACTCAAGAGTACTTGGTCTACTTGGGGGAGGATGCCACAGGCACCAGCCGATCACAAGTCGAGTCGGCAGTGCCGGTGGGTCTGCACCCCAGGTGGTGAGATGCATGTGAAGGTTGATGCTGTGGTGCAGTTGGAATCGAATTCTGCCACAAGGAACTAACCAGCTCCAGTTGTCTGCGGATACACCCCGGCTGAACTATACGCACTTCCTAGTCTATGCGAAAACCGTGTGGCAGGACGTCCCGCAAAAGTTTGTCGTGAAAAGTTCTTGATGACTTGTTGAAACTAAGCAACAGGTTAACAAACACTTTGTTGACAGGGAGAAATGATTTGCACGTTTTCTGATTAGAAGAGTTGATGGAGGTGGGCTTAATGATAGCCCCAACTTCCCGTTGAAGCTCGATGATAAGTTTTCCTGATGTCTTCTTAAGCCAAGTGAAAAAGATGTTAGGAAATGAAGGGCCCCAACAAATTCCATTGACTTTGCTACTCAACTTGATCTTTCCAAACGGAATTTGGGGGGCAACGCCCTTGAAATCACCATATCTGTAGCTCCTGAAACTGGTGGATGACTACTTTGCTTTCGGGGCCCCGGCTCTCTTCAAAGGGGGGGAGTGCACCGTATACGGGGATTTTTTTATCTATGCCCCCAGTTTTTCCAAACGGTTTCTCCAAAGTCTCCCTACAACTCAAACAATCTCCAAAAAAATCAACAAAAAAAGCCCAAAGTGTTTCCCTCAGATGTCTATGGTGAATAACAGCAGATAAAATGACAGTGACAATGACATGTCTATCCTGAATGTTTCCAGTTTCCTTCCTGTGGGTTGGTCATATTTCCCACGGCCATTTTTTGTTTGAAGCCAACGCGCGAAAGGAGCAAAGCACTCCGGCCACTTTAGCCTTTCAAGATGCGGTGGCCATTGTTGGGGGCACCCGTTTGTTTGGTGATTTTGGACCATCCTGGAGGAGTGTGGTTTTGGGGGGTTGGGCCAAAGGTTCCTGATGATTTTTGATGATTCGATGATGATGAAAATTCAAAGTCAAAGACTGATACACTGAATGATGATGGAAATTTGGGCAAATTTCTCAAAAATTTCCCAAATTTCATTCATGGAAAGTGTAGAGTTTTCAGTTGGTTGCCCCGCGAACCTTTAAGGCCAGCAATGTGGCTTTCACTGATAATGATTTGGATCGGTATGAGATTGGTGAGGGGCTCAGGGATGGGAGGCTTGGTTGTTTTGAAGCTAATGAGTATACCAGTATACCGGTATACTCATCATGTAAATATGGAAATATATACATACTATATATAAACATATTGTATGTATATGTGTATGTTATATATACATGATGTTTTATATATGTTCCAAGTCAGCCAAAACCACGCAGCACCCATACTCTACCCATTAGTAGTCCATTAAGAGTGGTAAGATCTCCCTCCTTTCTGTGGATGTAAATGGTGGTTTGGAAGCTGTTCTTTGCAGACTGGGATTGTTTCACAAAGGTTCTGGGGACCTATCCTAATTGGGCAAAGCTAAGCCCAACCAAAGGTTTATTAGCTGGCCTTATATTGGGACTTTGGTGGGTGTAGCTCAAAATTGTGAAGAGACCCCGAAGTGGATCACTGGAATACCACAACATGACGACGAATTTGTTTTCGCCAAAAGGTACCTTAATTTGAAGCAGTAGCAAAATGGTTTCAAAGGAGGGATGTCATAAAACTGGCACTATAAGTGGCTTTCTTTGCAGGTTTGTAGTACTTAGTACTAGTACCCCTTTTTGGACATGGACTATGAGGTGGAAAAAATGATGGGAATACTTGAAGACTTGGCAATAAGCATTACAAATGGAGACTTTGTAATGCGTGAAACGGGGCATGGGGAACAAAACCAGCCTCTTGTAATATCTATGGCCGAATGTAGATGATTTTTTCAGCTTGAAAAAACCAACAAAAATAAAACAAACGAGATTTCCATCCAGCTCTGTTAGTTTAGATGTTTGTGCTCCACCCATGTTTTTGTAGGGTTTCCGACCTCTGGTTTTTGGGTCTCATTCTCGACGGCCCAGGTGGTACAGTGACCTGGACTCCACCAACTGATACCAGTCAGCTGCAAGGCTACTCTGTGTACCTTGCGCAAGATGCTACTGGCACAGGCAAGATCTGGCAGGTTTGAGAGTTTGGTTTTTTGAAGATTAATATATAGGTATCTTTTTGATTTTTGGCTGCATTCAGGGAGCATTCTGATTTTAATGAGTGGTGATAATCAACGGCTACTAGACACAGGCCAGTGGAAGGGAATATACCAAGTACGTAAGTTCTGCAGTATTGTGAGTTCTGACAAGAGTATGGGCTGTTTTTATTCCCAATCAAGACTGGACGTCATCCAAGACAGGGGTGTTTGTAACAAATCGTGTTGGCACCTCATACACTGGTAAGTTTGGCGACTTTTTTTGCTCCCATAGGTCTTGAATTTGGGTGCCGCCCCCCCACCAGGTGAAAATCACATATATTTGTTCATACTGAACCCCACAGTTTCAGGCAATCAACCATCAAAGTGCCGGGTGCGAGCAGGTCGCTCACTGGTGGGTCAAGCAAATAGTGCAAGTTCAAGTTTGACAGTGCCTGATGGGTGGGGAGCCTCATTGGTTTTCAGCAGAGATCCCCCGAAACCAAACCAAACACCGCGCCGTCGTGGTGAATTCCTGCCCCAAAAAAGGGAGCGAGATCATTTTTTTGGGGGGGGTTGGAAAGAGATTTATGAAGATTTTTGGGTGGATCAAGATTTTCAAATCCTCATGGCGAATTCCTGTCGACAAATGGTTGATGAAGAAAAAAACATCTCCAAAGCTCCAACAAATTTGTCACAAGCTGATGGAACATGTGATCGAATAGAAAGAAGATTCCTCCAACTTTGGAAAAACAAAAAAAATTGGGAAATTCTTCAATTTCCAAATTCTATTGTCCTTGCCATGGAGATGCTTTTTTTTCATGTTGGGTGGGTGCCTCGACAAAAATCAACGAGGACGGTGATGACTGGCTTCAGCTACTTGTTGGTTTACACCATCAGTTCGTTGGCTGAAGCCTCCACCCCCAGAGCCATAGCCTTCACCGTTGCTTGGTAGAAGTTGAAAGGCGAGGGTGATCGGTAGGTTTGGTATGAAGGCTTTGGAATTTGGAGATACCTGGAGTTTTTCCAGGGCCAAGATTTGATGATCATGAAATGGTTGTTTCGCGATTTTCAACAGCCATCATGGTTTGAACCATGGATGAAGGGTACTTCTTGAAACTCTTCACAGTTTCAGTTTGTGTTTTTTTTTGTGAAAATTGGCCTAAAACCAAATATTGAAAAAGGATTCTTGCAAATTTTCTTGGGTGTGTCTCCCAACTGATGCACTCCCTTGACCCCCCGGAGAGTGAAGATTTCGTATCTTTTATTTTGGTCCAAAAACAGGTGGAATCCAATAGCATCCCTGAAACTAACAGCGAGTTTACCCCTGAAAATGGATGGTTGGAATACTACTTCTTCCTTTTGGGGCGTTTAGTAAGGCCTATTTTCAGGGGCGAATTGGCTGTTAGATTTTGTGGAGGGTAGATTCTGAAATCCCAACTGGTCAATAGTATATAAGTGGTAAACATTGCCAATGGGGTGATTATATGCAACCGATCCCACCTATTAAGGGAACCGTTCGTTTCACTCCATTGAACTGAGGATGAATATGTGGACGTTGAAATGACCTCCTTTGACGATTTCGATTTAGACCAAGGACAGTTGGGGACTCTCAGATGGTTCTTTTTTTCTTGGTGAGACTGGGAGGGGGATGTATGGTTTTCAGCCAACAAAAAAGCTCCAATGTAGGAAGAGTAATCTATAAAACAACATCTGGCAAACATAGCACATATATGGTCATATATTTATATACCAGAGTATATACATGTATATATATATATATATATACATCCTTTTTTGGACCATTTTTTTCCCCCCAAGAAACATATACAGCATCATGAGAAATCAATGCATTTCAACATACGTTTTTGTTCCACCCCTCGACCTTGGGGTCTCCCGAGAAAAAATCACCAAGGCTGGGCGGCATCTTGGAGTTTCGTTTGAACAGTACCAGCGACCAAGCTTTTGATCAAATCTTGAGGCAGGAAATTTCCATTTTGGGATGCCGTTTTTGATGGTTGGTTGGTTGGTTGGTGGGTGGTGAGAGAATTCAACATACACTCCACCACCATGTGTACAACATGCTGTGTGACTATGGCTCCAACAGGGCCCTTGGATCAACAT
>DF239951.1:108109-150693 GCA_000507305.1 Breviolum minutum Mf 1.05b.01 | reverse complement strand
AAAAAAATGCCCGCCCAGGAAAACTCTTTGCCCTTGCTTTGCGCAACATCCCAGATCCACCACCTTTAGGCTGGGCGAAAGCTTGAAACCATGAATTTGAACTTGTTACCATTGTTGTTTCAAACGGAAAAAACACTTGGGAAATTCCCCGACCTGTCACTGTGTACATGCTGAAAATTTTTGAGCTTAATTTAATAAAAGGCTAGTGATCCATGATCAGAGATTCAGATTTTGCCGCTTGATTGTAAAAAAATGGGTTTCAGGCCTGAGAATTTTTTCACCCGGTCACGGTCACGCTTGTTTTTTGTTTCGTTTCGGCCGGTTTCGCCAGATCAGCCTCCCCTGGTGATGGGAGGGGCTTTGCCTAAACCTGCCTTTGGTCAAGTATCACCTACCATGCCACCAACGTGGGGGGATTCCCAGCAGTTGAAACCTGTGAAGCTTGATGACTTGATGAGACGATGAAATATGTATATATATATATACGTCGTTATGTATGTGTATGTTTACATATGTAAACATATATGCAATTGATTACTTATATATACATATGTACCCTCCTGAGAACTAACCGTATCCCTTCCCACAACATTCTTGAAGATGATTTTCCTTTGCAAAAGGTGGGATATGTTAGTTCCATGGAGGTTATAATTTTTAATTCTATACATATATATATATACATATTTGACGTTTTGAGATACAATACTGAAAAAATGATGGTATCGGAACATGCACGATGCTTGTCCCTTTTGGTTGGAAGATAAATGCCAGAATTTGAAGCATTGAAAGGCATTTAATGCATCGCTACTTTAATTGAGAGCGCACACACTTGAAGTGCTAAAGTAGGTGTTTTCCAGCAGCCTCCCTGCAGCGGATGTTGTTTTTTGACTTCCTGGTTTGCACTACATCTCTTCCCGAGGTATACCATGATGCCTACCATTCCTGATCCCCCCAAGTGGGGTGAGCCACCAGTGTCCGGACCGGTACCACCGAAGATGTCCCAAGAGCAAATGAAGAGGACTTGGGAAACATGGATTGAGTAAGGATGAGTAAGGAGGTTCCAGCACCAAATGCCTTTGTGTACTTACTTCAGGTTGGTGCATTACAATAGCTCAGAACGAACTATACATGATGACTGATGATAGTGATGATGACGCTGACTGATGATAGTGATAGTGATGATGATGCTGATGATGATGCTGATTATAACGATGCTGCTGCTGATGATGATTGTAACATTTGTAACTGAGGAGGCTGTATCACCAATGTGTCAGTTTTGCAAATAAAACATGCTCTAGAGCAACATCAGTAGCATCCTCAGTCCATGGTGTCATTTGGACCCATGCAGACAAATGTGTGAACACATCCGAAAAAAACACGTGTTTCATAGAGTGCCGCCGCGACATGGTGCATATGGTGTCATGGAGAATGGGAGAAGTTGTCCTAAATTGGAGGATGCTGGACCCTGTTCAACGCTTCTTGATGCGACCAGATCAGGTGGGACCGTTCTCTCAATGGCATGGGGGACACCCTTTCATGGACTCTTACATTATGCATAAAGTATGCAATCAACACCAATTAACAGTACAAAGATGTACAAATCATGCAACTCCTAGATGCTCTTGCCGACGTCAATCAAACATCTACTAGAGTGCAGTTTCTTTGGCAAGGTCTTCCAATTACATTATGATTATAGATGGATAATATCTTTCAAGGAAGATTGTGGCCACCCCGCTGCGCCACAAACGTCAGGCGTGCCAACAACTCTTTGTGGCCATTGGCGCAACGACGCGTGTGGAAGGTACCATGACGTGCGGAGATACTTTAAAGTTATTCGTTACTGCTGTAACTCAATTTGATATAAGATGTCGCATGGAATGGTATCATTGTGGTGTTCAACAGGCTTAACCTCACACCTTTAGACGAACCAATGGAATGTTCAGTGGGTGTCTGAGGTTGTTTTGATATGTTCAGTCATTTGGTGAATGTTCCAACATTGTGGCTTATTAGTTTGTCCAGGATTGTGAATAATTAATACTTAATAATACCGTTGAATTACCCCCTGAAGTTTGATGTAGCCCCTGAAAAGGGACCATTTTGATAGGAAATGTCATTTTCCAACAGTCGATTCTCAGGGGATATGTTAAACTTCCCGGGTGTATTCGTGATAATTTCCTGATTACAACGACACTCATGGACAGGTATAATGATAGATTTCTGATAGTGGTATCAATACTTGTCGGTTGGCCAGTGAGAATGGATTTGGTAGGTGAATCTTGTAGATACTGTACACACATACCCAGCGCAAAGGGAGCATGATTCCGTAGATTGCTATAGCAGGTGTCATTGCACGCAAGAACTCCACATGTAACTATAGGACAAAATCATGAAACATGCAGGGTCGCCAATGGAAGAGCCAGCCATGAACCCTGTCAACCTATTGTTTCATCATATTTAACATGTTTTTCATCAACCGCGTTGTAATGGAGAGATGATGAAATTGATGTATGCGATACTATGATCTATGGTTGTATAAAATTAAAGTCGGTTGCGCGACGATTGAAGCACAAATCCAAAAGGCTCTGGACTCTTTCAGCTTGAACAATTGCCCCCAAGAGCCTGTCCTCAAACGATGGCACTGCCCCAAAAAACGGGGCTTTTTGAACGCTTCGTGTGAACCACCCACCACCAAAAAAACTGAACAAATGGAAACAGCAGGCCTGCTGCGGAACTCCTACAAGACATCCTTCCGTTTACCAAGTCCTGGTATGAAATTGCCTGGAAAGGACCTGGAGCTGATGAAAGCTGAGTTGTTTTGTGACTCCATTGATGTACTGAGTAATTGCTAGTTACTAAGCCCCCCAAAACCAACATGCCAGCTGAAAAAGGCCCCTTGGAAAAGGAAAAACATGTGCAAACCACCAATTTTAGGGTTCCATGTTAGTCTCGGGGGGTGTAAATCTTGGGTTTACCCTGCCTAGGATCAGACACAACACAAGCAGCTTGTTTTTACAGTACAAGATTAAAAACACAAATACACACACACATACATATACATATATGATACACGAAAATAGGGTCTAGAACCTTATGCCTTCTGTATCATATCCATAGCCAACTTACAAAGTAACATGAGCTTGCAAAGTGAGTTTGCGTGCCTGCGGGCCTGGACAAGACGTGACAGCTGAGCAGCTTCTAAACATGCATATATCTTTAAATCTATGTATATATATATGTGTATATACACATGTATCCAGGCGGTACTCACACCAAAATCCACTGAGCACCCAAGAGGCAAACTGAAAGACTGGTTTGTGGAGGAGAAATATTTACCCTCCCCGAAGTTTAACAGTTCGCCCCTGAAAATATACCATCCCAATAGGAAGGGCTTGTCTTCCACCCACCAGTTTTCAAGGGCTACTGGGTATGTTAAACTTCGACAGGGGGGTATTGTATTTGGTGTAAGCTATCGACCTTCGGAGAGCGGGGCCTCCTTAAGCTCAATAGCTCGAGCCGCAGAAGGAAAGGAATTTTCGTGGAGCCTTCTGATGTTGGTATCAGAGTGACGTGACACCAGGAGGATGGTATACTTCAAGCCATGCAAGAGGCATCTGATATGGGTTTTTTGGATAATCGGATAATCCATATCAAACGAAAATGGCTGTTGGACGGTCGTATATTCCAACAGCCACATGATGGATTTGAATCCTATAAAACCTCACTGTTTATGGAATCTGCCAGATGAGTTGCCAAGGTTGTCCAGATCCAGTATATACATCTTAGAATTCACGGAGTATCCGATGTGAAAGGAATTTTTAACCTAATCACCAGTCGCTCCTCATACAGTCTATCTATGGTCTGTGTAAGGTTTAGACATGCACACAAATCACTTAATTATGGGCAAATCATCTCATTTTGAATGTTGATACCGTTCATGGAAGAAATCCCGCACCACCTGGCCACCTGGGATGTATAAACCCCTTTTTATTCTGGGATTAACTACGAACCTCAACTGGTTAGCCGGATGTCCGAACCATCAACAATATCGCGCCCTTCAGTAAACTAACATGGCAACGACATCGGCCCAGTTACAGTCGGAAATGGTATGAAATCCATGAACAAATCAACAAACTCTACAAATTACAAATGTCAGAATCAGTCAGCCTCCATCACAAGGTATACATCAAGATTTCCTGTAGATTTCCACGGGTGGTGCTTGAAACCTGTTCTTTTCAAATTCCCCTTCCCAAAATCAACCACTCAGCTGTGTTGTTCGGAGCCCATTTCCAGGCTGCCAACTTTCGAAAAAAGGTGACGAAGACATCAAGTCCTACCAAGGTGCCACTGGTCCAAGCTGAATGGCACCAACCCAAAGGAATAGGAGATGAGATGAACCGATCTTGGAATCCGCATTATTTTTTTAGGTTCTATATTATGAAAAACTTTTGGTGTGCTGCAGGTGGTGGTTTCAAAGATTTCCTTATTTAAGTACCCCTATTTGGGGAAATGATCTAACTTGACTAAATCATTTCAAGCTGCTGACTTTCTGGTGTCATATGGCCCAAGTGCCGCAAACTCACATGGGCCTCACTCACAACTTCACATTGTGACCCTGAACATCCCTGAGAGTCCGCAGACGATTCCATCTCTTCCGCCGGTCGCGGAAAGATTGAGTTGTTTGGGTATTTTATAAGCTATATATATTTAAGGATGATGGAGGATTGGTTTAGATGACGCAGGATGAACACCTGCATGTCCAAGCATTGTTTTAGCATTCATGGCAGCGTTTGAGATGCCAAGACAGTAGAGTTTTTGATGAAAGACTAACATCATGTGCACACGCATATAAATATATTCTTGTTTAAGATATATATTTATCTTTATTTACATATACTATAAACATTATATCCCTGAAGGCTTGAAGGAATTGACTCGTTGAGTTGCACTTTTTATGAGGCGCGTTTGTGTTTTTTTTGTTCAAATGTCGCAGGCTCCTAACACCGTGCAGCTTGGGAGCCCAAAAGGTTGTGTTTCCAGTCGAGTGGAAGGTGATTGTAAATAGAGAAGGCTTGTAAAATAGTGGAAGGATGGTTGGAAGATGTATTCCCTACTGAAATAGTCCCTTTTTAGATCTTTTTAGGGGACATGTTAGTTTTCGGGTGTGTAATTTTTTTAAATCTCAGGATTCAGGATTTGGATGTGTTCTAACTTCGAGTTTTGTTTTTGTTTGGATGTTTTGTTTTTTTAAAGGTTTGGACCATGGGAACCGGGGGGGGAAGGGATGCATGACAAAAGGCGACAAGTTGGATTGGCTTGGTCACACCTAGGTTGTCAGCCCTTCCGAAGTTGGATGATGATCTTCCCCAGGCTTCTAACTACAATCCCAAGGCCAGAAAACAGAAAAAAACGCACTGGATTTGCAACATCAGCCTTTTCAAGCAAGTAACAAAAAGCCGAAAAGCTCTTTTTTTTTGGGGGGGGGGGCTGATCTGAAGACTGATTGACTGTTTGACTTCCTTGGATGATATTTTTGGACGAGATTCCTGTGAATGTCCCTCGCGCCCCTCCTGTCGTTCTATTGGGTTGTCCGGTCCTTTTTTGTGATGATGGTCGGATGGTCACAACCAGAAAATCCGCGTCAAAACGTTGATGATGCTGATGCCAGGTCATCGCCTAGGTGACTGGCACGTTGCGGACAGCGCAGAAAAAAGGTATTGAGAGAAGCGGCAGCTGGAGGTTGTGCGTCCTGTGGGGTGAGGAGAAAGCAACATTTTTAGGCAGTCTTTGAGCTTCAAGCAGGGTATGCTACAGATATATTGTATTGTTCCACCGACGTATTAGGACATATGGTCACATTGTTTCAGTGCTACATTAGACAATGAAGGCCGTCAACGCTCGAAATCCCAACATACCCTATGATTCGTTTGCTCGGTTTTATTGGCTCAAGTAGAAAAAACTCTTCCAAGTTTCATGCACGTCCTCCACGCAAAGTGAAGACGTCCTTACGATGTGGCATGGAAGCAGGGTGCCAGCAATGCTGGCATGCCTGCAAATCTTCTTCTCACTGATGCTCAGCTGGAATATATGGTCATCATATGATCATTTGTGTTGCCTCACTTTTCTGCTTATCTTAGGCACTGGCCTAGGCTAATTGGCATTCAATGAAGCATGTTGAAGTTAGGGGACTGAATTGCCGAATCGGAGAGCAGTTGGAAACGGAAAGGAAATTGCATGGGCCACCCTGAAGCACCAATCATGATTTTTGAAAGCATCTATCAAATTGAACTTCATCGTATGTTCCAAGCTCATATCTCTTTAGACTGCCTCCCAATCTTTAGATCATGGGGTTTCTATGATTTGATACCACCTCGAAGTTTAACATAGCCCCTGAAAAGTCACCCTGTCGAAAGGAAAGTAGTCTTCCAACCATCATCTTTCAGGGGCTATCTTAATTTTAGGGGGTGTACCCTCCCTGAAACTAACATAGCACCTAAGTTTCCAATAGGAAAATCTCCTTTTCAATTTGGTCTATTTTCAGGGGAGAGCTGTTAATTTTTGGGGTTGTATGATATTTATATAAGGGTGTTTCCAAAAATAGGGGTACCCCAAAATGGATGGTTTATAATGGAAAACCCTATTAAAATGGATGATTTGCGGGTACCACTATTTTCGGAAACCCCCATAAATTCTTATGCTTGGCAAATTGCCGTTGATTCAAATTTCCCAACTGCCAAGCTTTGTCAAGGAGATGCTGTTTGGGGCAGATGGCCATTGTCCATGACTTCAAAGCCGTGGGGGACTATTATGTGCCTTACCAGCCGCCAAATAAAACGAAACGGAAGATATATATATATATATCCCAAGATATTCTCTTGAATGATCTTGAATATAGATTCATAGATATTTTTAGTCGACATTGTTGTTTGATTTTTTGGGAATGGATCATTCTACAGGCAGACATCATATTTTAAGAGGGACCAAGCTTCGGCCTCACAAATCCTTGGATTGCAATTCATGAAGGACACTCATGAAACGATCTTCATGCAACGGTGATTGAGATACAGAACCTTGTAAGAATACTGGCATCCCAATCTGAATACAATAGAAATTAATGACAAAACAATAGGTTATCAGTTGTCAGTATTGTTTGTTTTGTTTAGTACTTATGGGTTTTTTGATGCTTTTTGAGATGGCGGTAGTAATACCAAATCATCCACTTTCAAATGTGGTTTTGGAACCTGTTGTTGGCTCAGCACGGCCGTCATTCGGCATTTTCTGGCCGAATGCCAGCTGGATTTCCCTGATGAAATTAGGGTGACACCTCAACAGGTCATCTTTTGAAATATTGGGATCTCTCTCAGGAAAACCTTCCTTTAAAAAAAACTATCATTACATCATTACGAATATCCACTGAAAATGGACATCTTTTGGAATCCTGCAAATTTCTTCTTAAAAAAAAAGGGTTCCTTTTTGCAGAAGGGGAGTTCCCATTCGTTCCTTTTTCGCGGTACCAGGGGTAATTTGGTTTCGGAAATTCATGTTGGCCTGGAAGGTGCCTTTGGAGCATGTTTGTGATGGATACCAGGAGCAGTGGGACAACTGCCCAGGCCAAAAACGGGGCAAGTTTGGATGGGAGGGCGAAAAAACAAGCGTTGGGCACGCACCATGAACATGTCATTCAAACATCCATGAAGAAAATTTCAATCTAAAATCTCCTTTTGTAAAACTTTTATTCTAGCTGTAAACTGTAAACTTCAGGCCAAGAAGCGGGGCACCTGTCCGAATGAATCTTTTCTTGAGAGTCTTGTACCCTAGGAATGTGTGATGGACACTGGGGGCATAGCACCATTTGACGACAAGCACTCTGGACAAGCAGGAGACTCTCTTGTGATTTTTTTCAATGTAAAGAAGGACTCCTAAGTACTCGGAATACGTGGGGAATAGGGGATACCACATGCTAGGCACTAGTTTCCTTTGGAGAAAAATGCAAATACATATTTCTATATTGGGGCATGCCTAGACCTTGTAACAGTGCGGAAATACTCTATTCACCTTCATTACAGTGTTTTGGCAGTACCCGATTTACATACATGGAACCTGATAATCAGCCCTTTGAAAGGATAGGAACATTATCTGAACCGAGCCTTCATTGTTGGGTTCCATGTAACTATTCGGGGGTGCATATAATATATACGCAAAAAGCGACCTAACCCAAAACTAGTATGGAATTTCTTAAGCATGCTAGTTCCAGGGAGTGTATATATACACCTTGGAAATCCAAAGGCCATTTGAAAAATAGATCTGAAAAACCAACGACTATTTATATAGTTCTTAAGTAGGGAATTTCCATCATCCCAAAGCTGGGGGAACTATTATTTTAATAGTTGGCTTGTGACTTCCAGGGTATATATGATCAACCCCCCCCCAAAAAAAAGATATCTTATCGAAGCCCCCAAGCTTTCACCTTGGGAAAAGCCCCAATTTGTGACACCCCCGCAGAATTGGACAAATGTGGACCCTGCTCGTGGGGAAGCTTAGATCCGGGATCCGGCAAAGCAGGGCCGGCAAAGGCTGGAGTTGCTACCTTGCTTAGGACCTAGGTTGTTTGATCACAGTTTGTAGCCTTAGCTGTCAATATTATATTTGTATACAGGTATGCTATGATTATATGATATATGGATCTTATTCAGCCAGCATGATATGACTCTATGGCAGACGGGATTGAAACTCGATCATATCCTGTGATTGTACTGAGATCTTGGCTCTGGGATCCCCTTGTATTGCGAAACGGAGGGATCTCAGTTCAAAGCACAACTTCAGCAACACGCTACAATGATGAAGCTGGTGCACACTGAAACAATAATGGTGCCATAAAGTCAGGTGATCTAAAATCAAAAAAGCCCTTCAACGGTTTGATTTCTAAGAATCTCAGTCTCTCATCTTGTTTTTGTTGCATTTCAGCTGATACACCGTGATACACTTAAAAGAATCAACAAACCTATGGCGCATTTCAAAATGGGACTAAAATTCCATCTCCATCCGGCTGAGGCCCAAAGATTGCATCTTGGGTTCTTGGAGCGAATGGCAATTGCAGGGTGGTTGTACTGGTTTGAAATTGCGACATCGTGAAGTGGAGGTGGGTGAATGAACACCACGGTGAAGACCAAAATGGGGTGTGGTTAAATGGAATGGCAATTAGAGTTGAAGGTGTTTTTGGGGGGGGGTGGTTGTGTGAGGGGGGTGGGGGTGTTCATAGGGGAGTCGAAAAGTGTCCTTGACACCATCCAAAGTCCCGATGATGAACTGGTGGCGGCGGCCTAAGGGGTGTTTTTTCTCCTCTTTTCTGCTCAAACAAGGGAAAACCTATCAAAATGACCCGAGAATTCTAGAAATTTCAGATTGGTCATCTATAAATCACTCTCTCAACTCTCGCATTTTACAACGTCTCACAATTTCCCCCACAGCATCTCCAATTTTTCTCTGTATTTTTGGGATAGGGATTCACTCCACTGTCACAAGCCTTGATTTGGTATGTTTCTCCCCCCTTCTCCACCAACACTTTTTTCTAAGCTTGCTCTCAACCGTGGATCCGTCAGGTGCAACATAATCATTGCGGACAGCCTTGCAAAGGATTTCTGACCGAAACCGGTGACTATCCCAGAGACGAGGTATGCAAACCCAAGGGCAAAGATACTTTGCCTTGAATTTTGGGCGGGTTGGAACCCCTTCTTTTCGGCGAAAAAGAAAGGTGGGTCCGATGAATGTATTTGGAACCCAGTGACCCAGTAACAATTTTCTCCATTCAGAGTCAGTTGGATGCTTTTACGAGATGTTTTGCCCGCTTCCAATTAGGAATTCAAAGGGGGTTACAATTCAAAAGGGCGATAGGTAACTTGACAACTTCCTGAAGCCCAATCAGCAGAGAAACAACTCATGCTTGGATTTTTGATTTTTGTAAAACTGAGATGGAAGTTCATTTAAGATAAGATAGTGGTTGAGAGGTAAATTGATGGTAAATGGTGGTAGGTCTCGCATGGTAAAAGTCCCGCCCAAATTTCAAAGCTAAGGATTGCAAGTTCGGTTCATGGGGTAGCTGGTCCGTATGTGCGCACAAGAAGGCGCGGGCCGGCCTCGGGTGTAAGCCTGGAGAAGATGGGAGATGGGATGAGAGGATGTTGATTCTGGTAGAATTCAGAACTGTGGGCATCTCTTAGTAAGATGTACAACTGCCACAAGGAATGCATGAAGATCAAGCAAAAAACCTGATTCGCAATTGGTTTCGGATGGATAGATGGATATTGCCAAAAGATCCCTTGGGATGACGAATTCCAACAGGTCTGATTAGTGAATCAATCAATTTGGCTTTTCACCTCTGAAAAATTGCGATTGGATGTTGATGATTCTGTCCCAAACCATGTACCCAGCTATTTGGCTACTTTCTGTCGACCGAGGCTTTATGCATGGACCCTGCTAGACATGCACCATGTCTTGTGTAACGCCTGGAGATTCACATGAAACGCCTTCTTCGAGTTTGGATGTACGTCCCAAGAGTGGTTGAGAAGATTATGAAAAGATATTTGATGGGCATTTGCCTTGCGTAAAGTGGGAGGAAAACCAACTTGTTGCAATGTGATACCACATGCAACATTGCCCAGAATAAAATTTAATTACATATTTCGAATTTCATATTTCTGTTAAGAGGCCTGCATTCCTGGACAGAACCATCCCTTGCCCAAATCATGCGCTAAGACTGAGAATCAGAATGATATTTGTAGGGCAGCTGGCCTGCAGGATCAATCTATGAGAAACAGATCCATTGTGCAAGAACCTGAAGAGGGTGGAGCAGATTGCAAGGGAGCATTGGAGGATCCTTGGCTTAAGATCTTAAACAACAAAAAAGGCAAAGCCATCAACTTGGAGACCCTTAAGATCCCAAAATCACATAAAATCAGAAGGTTTTTGGAAGAATCTCAAGATATCGACGCTAACTACTGAAGTTGTCTTCTTCAGAACATTTTTATTATACTCAGATTTCAGATTCATCGCCTTCAGTCAGGGATGTTTTCATACCCCAAGACTTGAAGGTCTCACCAAATGCACGTCCGAAGGGCCGTTCACACATGCCAGCAAGGAGACCAAACCCTGTGGCGGACCCAAAGATACCGACTGCCATGTGGGAGAATGGCATGAATGGACCAGCTGTAGTGCGGTATGTGGCAAAGGCAGGCACACGCGAATGCGTTGCTTGCAAGGAAGGAGTTGGGGGGTTGGCTTCGGTGCGATGATGCAATGTGTGTTTTTCTCTTGGTTTTGTTTCAGGTCTATATATTCTTATATGATGTTAAAAGTATTGTTCACCTGTGCATGGATACTTATATTTATATACTTATATATTTTTCTATACGTGTAAGGTGTATATCTAGTATCCAGTAGTTAGTATTGCTTCTGTTTGGTGATTTCATGCCTAACGACCTTTTGTGCGTTACGTTGATTTCACCAAAGATGCCTACGGCACCGTTGTGGTGCACTCCCGGATCTATTTAAGGTATTCATATGTTTAAAACAATCCCATCGCAAAGTGGTTTGATACGGATATAATTACTACCGACTTTAAGTGAAAGACCGGATTTCTGAAGCATGGACCATCAACCACATCTGAATGATCCATCCTCATCTCGGGCCTCTCCAACTCAACAACCTTGGAAGGGCCCCATGTCAAAATCCCCATGGCAGACATGGCATGGTTATGTAAACACCAAGGATATGTGAATGCAGAAGCTCATCATGGGGGCAAAACTTGCCACCTGGATTTGCTAGATGCTTATTCAGCAGATGGAGAGGAGGAGTCGTCAGTCTTTGTCGGTTGTGGGTTGTTTTGCGGGGGATGTAGCTGGTGGGTTTACCTATTCTGGAAGCAAGGCAGGAGTCCCGTTTTAAGAAGGGAGAGGTTTTGGCAATTTCAATGGTGGTACCAAGAACTATTATGCCCAAATGGGCGTTTCCTTAAATGGTGGTACCGCCAAAACGCCCCAAAATGATCATTTTTAGTAGGAAAACCGATGGTTGTTGTGTACCAGCATTTTGGGAACCCCCCAAATAGATGGGTTGTTTCGTATGAAACTTAGAAAGTTGATCCGGGATTGATTCTAGACCTGGAAGTTATGTGGGTACTAGGTTTGATGAAAGCTGTATTTTTATAGATATCTTGGGATGGTGCGTGTTTGGGGGGCAGTGTTTTTTGATTCCTATCATGACGATGACGGTGATGACGATGATGGTGATGATGATGATGATGGTGGTGGTGGTGATGATGATGGTGATGATGGTGATGATGGTGATGATGGTGATGATGATGATGATGATGATGATGATGATGATGATGATGATGATGATGATGATGATGATGATGATGATATTGATGAAGATATTCATGAAGATATTGATGATGATATTGATGATGATATTGGTGATGATATTGATGATGATATTGATGATGATATTGATGATGATATTGATGATGATATTGATGATGATGATGATGATGATGATGATGATGATGATGATGATGATGATGATGATGATGATGATGATGATGATACAAGGAGGAGGTCTTGGCATGAGCTTGCTTGATGCTGTCGCCAAGGAAACTGCTGAATGTGAGATCACCAATTGTGAACAGAGTTGCTTGGTGTGAATGTTGCATGCGCAGCCTGGCTGAGCAGCCAAACAGCAGCTGTTTCTGAGACTGTTCATATTTTGTAGGAGATTTGGGAGATCGTGTCCACTGGTCAAAAAAATCTGGTATTTGGACTTGATTCAATAGATTCAATAGCAGTATTTTGCCATGCCTTGCCAAAGATTTAGGATTGAACCACATATTTAAGCTCATGATATTCATTGGAACACATATCAGGACTGAACCCGTTGGGTCTCTTCCTAAGTTGATGGTTTCATGAGGGAACGCTGCCCAGCCGATGCTTTGGTGTTTCAGCTCCTTCCAAGTTTGGATCTACTAGCGGAATTGTTGTGGCCACTTTTTGCCTAAGAAGTATATATACCCCAGTGTTGTAAGAGATTACATGCCCAAATTATCATCAATCATGATGCCAGAGTTGTACCCAAGATCTTTAGAAAAAAGACTTCTACACAATATACGGGCCAAAAGAACCAACAAAAAACTCGAACGACCAAACGCAATTTCGATCACTTCTCCCCGGAGGCTCCGACTGTGAGTTAACCGAGTGGAGTGAATGGACTCAGTATCTGGGCAGTTGACCTGGAAGGGTTTAGCTGAATGTAGATGATTACCGTATTTTTCATGGTTCCTTATTGAGGTCTCATTTGCAATGAGGGGCATGTGGAATGTCAACAAGGCGTAGGTTGAAGAACCCCATGAATTTTTCCACGGTATTTTCGAACCATCATTTCTTCAAAGGTTCAGGAGGATCGTTTGGAACTGTTTTTGAAGGGAAAAAGACACCAATTTCTCTTGACAGCTCTTTGCCTGATGGATTTTTTCCTTTTTCTTGTCGGCATGTGCACTCTTCATAGCTGTGATTGAAAAAAATGCCTGGAAAATTTGTGATGAGATTCAGGAGATGCTTCTTTGGGTTGTGGGGAATATTGTCGGGGGCTACAACCCCGACGATTATATAACATAGAACCTGATGAGAAAACAGCCCTGGAAGACGAAAATAATCTTCCAAACCATCATTTTCAGGTGCTATGTTAGTTTCAGGGAAGCTACTTGATTTTCCCTCGCACCAGCTGGACAAGCAGTTTGGGTGCCCCGAGCGCCAAGGTGTGATGAGATGTATGTCCAGACGTACCGACGTCGGGAGGTGTGGGCCGGGAGAAAGGGATAACTGGAGCCGAAAAAAACCCACAAAATCAATGGAAATCAGTTGAGATCAATGGAAATCACATGCAAAATGCGAAAATTCAGGTTGAAGTATTCTGCTTCACCCAGATTTTGGGGATACTT
Organism: Breviolum minutum Mf 1.05b.01; assembly: GCA_000507305.1. Taxonomy (NCBI): domain Eukaryota; class Dinophyceae; order Suessiales; family Symbiodiniaceae; genus Breviolum; species Breviolum minutum. The sequence goes on along the minus strand of DF239951.1, from coordinate 136,709 downwards.
TAGGATCATTTGGGAGAATCATGGGGAATCAAGCTTTACTGGACCGTCAGGTTCGTGATTGAAGTTGTGCTGACCCGGAGAACATGGATAACATCAATATCATTTTGGACACGTATTCTCACTACATTCTCCTAATTATGAAACCACGTGAATCATCCAGACCCACTTGCTGGGACCAAATATCGGTGAGGTGATCAAAGAGCCTGAGGGCAAAGGCAAGTTGTGCAATGCAAGTGCTTTGGCTTCAATTTGCGTTGAATGTGGGTAGTTCAGGTGCAATGTCCGAACCGTGTCCGATTCAGAAACTTTGGATAAGTGGCAGGTTTATTGAGGATATCTTGTAATCATGCCGTGGGATTTTTTGTGTTTTTGAGGTGGGTGAAGTGGTATAACTTGTGTTTTTTGGAGTGTTTTTCAGGTTTTTCAGACATTCAAAGTACAGTTGGCAACTCTCCTACATAACAAGCAGGCTGTGACAAGCAGCTTGAGATTTGACCCAACCGTCACCTGGGCGAATCCGTCCAGCAGGAATAGACGTCTTAGAGGTTGATAAAGTGTGTCTTATAGAGTATCCCTAAGGGAATCCACAGAGCCTGGAGCTACTACCTACCCAACATGAATCATCCAAGAGTTTTGGATGGTGGAGTTATCATGAGTTATACATTTATCTAGATACATTCTATTGCTCGAAACATATGATCTTTGCGGATCGGTGCACTGATCACTTGATGATATATCCTATGTTTGGAGCTTTAGTCGGATCCCGCTTCTGAGCTCTTATTGCGAAGGTTGTCAAACATGGCACCTGGAAAATCATGATTTCTTTTCATTGGAACATCTGCCCTGTTGAAGAGGAGTACATGATGATCTTGCCGCTATTTGTATTGTCTTCCGCAGTTTTCTATCTTTGAGACCGCTGCGGGTTGGTCATTTTGGGGATGGAAGGGGGTGATGTTTTCAAACTGGGGGAAACACCCAACCGTTTGAGTTTGTTTTTTGTTTCTTTCTATATAAATACTCCAAGGTTGTTTCAACACACCTTTTGGAACACACCCAAAGCAACCTTTACCAACGGGCTATAAAGAGATTCCTTTCATGGTGGGCTAGGGGGATTGCCTGGGGTGTGCTCCACGGGTGTGTTGTAATTTTCTTGGAAAATCACCTCGCTTTTCATCAACCTTGGTAGATTGAACTCTCATTTCCGCCTAGTTTCCCTATAGGTCTGCATAGCACATACTTGTTTCCTGGGCTACTGGGGCCTAGCAAACCTGGTTTCTAGCTTATGATGTTTGGCCGATTATGGGAAGTCCCTATTCCACCAAATCGATTTCATGGGATAGTATAATGTTCAACAGTGATTTTTTGGTGGCAAAAACAATGTAGCGGTGACTCAGGTCTCAAGGAGACGGTGGGTTGCACTCCAATGGAGCCTTCAGATTGTGAGTTGTCTGACTGGCGTCCTTGGAGTCTTTGCCGCCTGGCTTTGTTTCTCCTTTGAGTCGAGGGGTGATATTCTTGCCGTATAAGGGGAAGTTTATTTGGAAGGCATCCCATCAACTTGAAAACCAATAGAAACAAACAATAACACTTAATGAATCATTATGAATGAATAATTTAGACTCTGTATCACTACCATATGACATCATGTGGTTTTGGAATTTGTATTTCTATATTCATGTTTGTTTAGGTCCCATCCAACCAACCAGCCATCCATGTGGTGGGTTACCTGTTACGGTCGATATGTTCGTTGTGTCTTTGTTTGAAGTCCGTATCGGAACCACCAAAACCCCAAGAAATTCTGCATGAATCCTGAAAGCGAGCTGAAATGTTAACTGGGGAGAACTGATCACCTAATAACCAGCCCCTATGATGAGAATTGATTTTGTTCGACTAAAAAATCAATTTAAATCATGTGGGCTTGGTGTGGGTGGGAAAATAAACAAACGCAGTTGATATGTTATACACAAGTGCACTGGTTCTGTTGCTGGATGTTCCTTTTCGTTCAAAGGCGTTCATTGAGTTCACTACATGATCAGATATCAAAAGAAGTGCAGGCAAAAAAAAGCCGGCTTCTAGATCTGCGCTAGATAAAGAAGCCCAATTCCAAGTGTACCACATGGAACCCCTTCACTTTTGTGCAAGCATATGTTTGATGATGTGCAGATTCGTTAAAAAAATAAGGCCTTGGCATGAAGATTTGCATATTCCTTTTTCTGCTGTGGCAAAACCGTGTGTTCAGCAATTCAATTTCCAACCGCATCAAGACATCACAACTTGGGAAATGAAAGCACCAAGAGGCCGAGTTTACTGTAATAGCGAATGATTGCAGTGTTGGGATAGATGAACTTGACAAGAAATGTGTCTAAATTTCAAGCTCCCAGATTCCTGGCTGTAAAAAATGACCCTCCCTGAAACTAACATCGCGCCCCTGCAAAATGGATTGTTTGGAAGACAAGCCTTTCCTTTTGGGTTTCAGCCTTTTTTTGAGGGGCGAAAATGTTGGTTTCAGGGAGGGTATGAGTTCCATGGACCCAAGGCACTGCCACTTGCAACGGTGGTCAGAAGTTCCGTGACCGCAATGTACTGAAACCACCCAGGACAGGTGTAGGATGAGTGGTGCCTAGGGTGATCATTTGACATTTTCAGGGTTGGAGGTTTGGAGATGGTATTTCAGGACCTTAGTTCCCTGGGAAACTAACATATTTCCCACCTGGGGAAAAGGATCGAAAAGGAAAATTAGCTTCAAAAGTGCCTTGGTAGGGGAAATGTTAGTTCCTAGGTGGGTACCATTTTTGAAGGTTAATTGTTTTGGGCATTCTAAATTTCTGGTGGCGCTGGTCACACTGAAGTTAAGGAACTTACAGTAGAAACTTCAGGAGCATCTTCTAATTGTAAGACATATTTTACATATCATATATATAATATTTATACGTGTTGATCGTGGTTTGTTACCGGGATTCATCAGAAGAAATTTCAGGTAGCAGAATATCAAGTTTTTACATAATGCGTATTGGACCCAATCCACGGTATGCAATGAATTCTGCATTCTTTTCAGCCAAATGTCCTTGATCCCCACTGTATCTCAGGTTTGGATGTACCCCCTAGCAACCTACCCCCATAAGGGATTCTATATAAGCCCATATAAAGCCCTATATGGTGGGTATTTATGGGTTATAATCCCCAAGAAGCCCTACAAAACACAATCAATGCCATGGGTTCTCCCTTGAGCTATATAAACCTCACAGAGTTTCAACCTTCCAGGAGAGGTGGAACATGCCCAAGCTTGCAGCTGAGAGAAACCGCAGGTTGTGGAACCTTGAAGTTTTTTGAGAGATTTTTTTAGTGCCTAGAAACAACTTGACAAGGGCTAACACGGTCCATTTGTAGGGAGGCTTGTGCAACATGATTTCAAATTTGTTCCAGAATCATGTAGGACTTATCGTTGAAGTTGGCTTTGGGATTGAACAAATCAATTGGCAGACATGCACACCTTTTCAAAGGTCAAGCAAGAGACACAAACCATACTGGTAACATGGAAGCTGCCGGCGGAAGTTGATGGCCAAATTCCCTTCAAAGCTTGGATCAAGAACTTCACTTGTGTTTTTTTTGGGGTTGAAATATGGCCAAAAATATGGGAGTTTCTTGATGTTATCAACCTGATCATCTAGGTGCATGGTTGGCAAACGCCCTAGGCGGCTTCAGAAAAGCCGATCTTTTTATTTTGGGTCTAATTTTTTTGAATCCCTCTTCCCAACTTCACGTTGCACCCACTTTTTGCCGCCTAAAGTCGAAGCAAAAACTGCAAACATCTGCCAAAAATCGAAAACAAACACTTTGGTATTAGCTTGGGGATTTGCTATTTTCTACCTAATATTGTGTTTCCACTGCACCTGGGCAATCCCCAACTACACCAAAAACTAAATGACTGAGGAACTGTACCATGCAGCGCTACCGGTCCCCAAGACTGTGAACTGGCAGACTGGGATTCTTTCCTGCAGAAATTGAGGATGTGGCTCAGGAGTTGGTTCATAACAAGGATGCACTGCTTGGAAACGATTTGTTGAAGGAGATTTCATACGTGTATAGTCTAGTTTTAAATAGTATGTAGATATATATATATATATATACCTTTATATGTTCGTTTCGAAAATGTATAGACCTTGATAACATACATGTATTATGTGATGTTTAGTTCTACATACATATGTGTAAAGATATAGTTTGTGACGACAGGTTCTACTGGAGATGTTGAGAATCATGAGGTACCGTCCGTGTTGCTTTATCTGAATCATTGGCCCTATTCTAGCACAGAGTATCAAGGTTCATACGCCTAGAACGGCGGCATATTAATGGCTGTCACCCTCAGGCTGCCATGGGCTTCCGGCTTTCACCCCTCAGACATTTAGAGTTTCACAAGGAGTTGTCTCTGAACTTTTTCAGCCCTTATTAGATATAATTTTGCCTAATTCCAACGGTGGCAATCATGTACGTTTTCTGAGGGGTGCAATGTATTTTTTGAAACGACCCATGTTACCAAAAACTTCCAATCTCCCAGGCAGATTGGTCCTCATGTTCTTCTTCCTGCGGTGCGGATCCCTAGATGATTAGAGATATGAAGATACGCCAAAAACACCCCCAAACAATTGGACTAGAACGGGCCTTCCAAAAGAAACACATACGGAACTAGAAGTGGCTTCCCTCAAGTGGGTTACTCCAACTTCAATAGCCATGGCTTCTTGGACAGCATCAAGATTGGAAAATGGATGGACCAAAATTTTACTGGCAATGAACTTGACTTATAACATTTCTAATGGGAAAGATCTTGATGGCTTAGGTTCTGTGGGGGTTTCAACTTAGGATCCTGCATCTTTAAAACAAATATCATTTGGCAAATTTCGGTGCACCCAACACGTAATAAGCACCCACATGTTGCAAAGATCCCTCTTAAAGGAAGGATGACACTACTATGTATCTTGTAACGCCTTTTTTTTGAAGGGGAGAATCTGGAAGGTTACCTTCAGGGTTTTTCATGTTGACCCCTACCTGGGGATCTTGCTGCCCAGGTGAAGGCTCTCGCATGCGAAGCCGGAAAGTGAAACAATTGGCGCTCGACGGTGGTGAGCCATGCCACTGGGATTCACCGTTGTAGCGAAGTCATCAGGAAAATTGCAGCGGTTGGGCCACAGCAACATGGAACGTATAAGACAATCAGAAGAAACAAAAATTGTACATATATGTACAGGTCCAAAACCGTAGATGCTCATGGATCTACTTTCAGTATAACACATCTAGGCATCTCCATGTGTTTTTTTTCTCGGGGTTTTCCTCAGGTGAAGGACCTTTGCAGGAGGTCAAAGTTTGCAAAACTGAGGATTGCCAGGCAGGGCTCCCATGGAGTGTACTCGTTGTCATGCACATGTCAGACCCTACAAGCTGGTAGGTGTAGAAGTGCTGAGTATCCATGTTTTCTCACCATGGTTGTAGCTGCGTGAAGCATTTGGAATCTGGAATGTGCGTACTTCATTCTTTTGCGATACTGGAGAAATGTATATATACATTCCGTTTGTATAATTTATATATAGTATGTATATATTCATTTTGAATATGGATAGCCACCATGAGCGCATGAGGTTTGTGTTTTTGCAATTGTACTTGTACAGCACAGCTAGTCGCACTCTCAGAAGCAGAATCAGAAGCCTGTGCCACACACGAGCACATGTGACGTTTTGGGTACTGGAGCTCCTCAATGCTTGGGCAGAGCTACTGTATGCTACTGTAACTATCTAGCCAGTTGAATTCCAAAGAATAATTCAAAAATTGGTGCGGCGACATTTCCAAACATTTTTGTTGAGTCCTACAGGAGGCTCCAGGCAACCATTTACACTAAGAAAACTTTGATCGAATTGACTGCCGTGGTTCGCAGTAATTCGTAGCACTTGAGTCGGTCCCCACCCAAACCTCACTAGAAATTCATGGTAGTGGAGAGGAATGCATTTCAATGACCTTAACACAGATGTAAAGCTTCCAAAAAGAATCCAGAAAAGAAATTCATGTCCGTTTTTGGTTTGCTTGGTAAATACCTAGATACTAGTATACCATATATTTATCGTATTTATACACATGAGCTTTTTTAACACAAACAACGGGCAACAAAACGTCCATAGCGGCCTTCCACCTTCATACCACTGGCAGCCGTCCCGAGATCAATCGGTCGGTTCAGGTGGTGGATTGCCGTTGGAGTGATTGGGAGCGATGGTCCACTTGCAGTGTTTCCTGCGGTGGCGGCACGAAAACCAGGATGTTTTGGACGTCGCTGCTGGGGTGGGTGGCGTTTCTCAAAGATTTTCGGTGATTTTACACCACGAAACCTTGGGGATTCATGATCCTAAGTTGACGGGTGGCATATTTTTTCAAAATGGGGGTTGGTGAAGTCAACCACCAACCTAGGCGTAATTGGCGCAATTGGTAGAATTGATGTGACTGATTTATTGCTTACACTATGATAAACTAAGATGGCTGGAATATCCCCCGGTTAAAAAAAAAAGTGAAACACTCATCTTCAATCCGGGTCCATTTTCCAGCCAGCTATGTTAGTTTGTTGGAGGGTACCATTTAGTAACAATCCGACTCTGGAGTTGCTGTTTTTTTTTCAATGATTGAGAGCATGAAGGTCGGAGAGCCTTTGCAGGATTGCAATGTTTGAGTTGTTTGTTTTGCTTTTGGCTGTGTGATTCTAGTGACTGTTGCCTTTCAAATGGATGTCGAAAACATTTGAAAACATAAGAACACACATGCGGAATCTGATACCAGCTGTGCATGTAAACACCACGGGCAGCATACCCTGACAGTGGAAAACATGGGACTTGTATGTCCTTCGCTGGTGGGATGTTTTGGGTAACGCCTGAATATTTTTTTATAGATAGGCACCAGATTGTCTCATTTTAATCTCATTGCATACAATTGCAGTTTTTCTCATCGCAGCAATAAACCCAGAATCGCATTTGTTGGAACCTGTATCTTTTGTATCTTATCATCTTTGAATTTTGTTCTGTCATATTACTGTATGTTATGTTCATCTTCTTCATCTCCCTTGGAACAAACCATCGTCAGGAGTCGAAATATCGCGGTGTCGCCCGTGGGCGGCACTGCATGTGAGGCCCACGACAAGGTAGAGGTTGCACCATGCGGATGCTCGAGCTTTTATGACAGCCAAAAAACATACAACTACTACAGCAACAGCATCAACAGCAGCAACAACAACCGCAACCATGCAACAACAACAACAACAACAACAACAACAACAACGAGGCGGTGGAGCTCCATTGGTTTTTCTTTGTGTATGCTGAAATTTCAGATGCGGGTAGATATGATGTATTAAAATTAACTGGAGGTCCGAGGTTGGTGTAACATGCAGTAACCTCAATGGATTATTTTTCTTTTTTGACCCTTCATGGCACTGGATATTTCGACCCCTTCAGGATTTCGTCTTAACAGGTAATGGGCCTTCAGAAGATGCCGATGTCACAATTCCTCATGTTGAGGTTGGTCTTAGATTTTAGCCAGGTATAGTGGCATATTGGCATGTCAAAAGTCACTGCACGCTTGGCTAATGTACCCGCCACCTGCCATAGGAACAATGTTAAGAATGAATTATATATAGAAGAAAATTCAGAATGAAGTTGATAGCAACAATAAGCGTGATAATCAATCTTGCTTTGTAGTGAAGATGACACTAATGTCAAAGCATCTGCTACTTTTTACACATGTACACTATGTATACATATTTACGTCGCCTGCCTTTCACCCCAAATGACTAGCATCCCATGGAAACATGGAATTTCCAGTCTTCCATTTGAGGAGAAGAGAATTGTGGAGGCGCTTGCGAGAACGGACAATGGGGCGAGTGGCGGGAATGGACGGCCTGCAGCGGTACTTGCAATGAGGCATATCGTTTTCGACGAAGGCAGGGGATCTTGGGGAAATGGTGCAGAGGTCATCCTGCAGAGGTCGTAGCCATAGAGGTCTAGGTGGTGGCAACTCAAATATGTCTTTATTTCACCCCGGATCCCTGGGGAATGATCCAATTTGACTCATATTTTTGAAATGGGTTGGTTCAACCACCCACTAGAGATAGTGACGTGAAAAGGCTGAGAGAGACATATACCATATATCTAGTCAACCGCCGGAAAGGTAGGTTTGGAGGTAGGTCATTCTGCATGCCACAGGTGGGAGCAAGATATATGAAAGCATAAAAGAAGTAGAATGAATCAAGCCACAGAAATCGAGGAGGGAAAGGAAATCCGCAAGCCCTTTCTTTGGTACATGAAATCGTCCTTAGTAATTTCATGCAGGCAGGTACAAGTACAGTAGTGATTTTTTTCCTTATTCGTCGTGATGGAACGTCTTTGTGTTTCATACTTCACCTCTTTGATCGAAATTTCCGTCAGGGTGATTCAAGCAAGAGGTATCCTTGGACCCGGAGGATGAATATACCTATACTCATGTTGTGCGAATTTCTTGGGGTGTAGATTTTATATCAGTAGTAATCTCGCTTAAAAACAGGGGTGTTTGCCTTTGTGGAGGTGTACCCAAGTGCATGTTTTTTTCCTTTATCAAAACCAGGAACATTGCCGTGCATGCCAACTGGTGTGGCAATGCCACTGCCAAAAGCTCAGAACAGTTGTGTGTGTTATGGGGAGGCTTGTTGCACTGTCAAATGACTGTGTGTTGATGTTTGAAATCCTATATATATATAGTCTTATTGCACGTCATTTATCTACGTTGCAAGGGGGAGTACCTGGGTTGATCTCACATGGATTATACACCAGAGTGAAGCACTTAATTCTTATTCCAGAAAAGCCTATGTCGCTTTTACCTCTTAGAGGCACTTCATTTCCAAATGTTTACTCAACGTATCAACATGATCAAACATAGAAATGAACCATGCAAAAAAGGTACTGTACTTGGATTCATAGGGACAGAGATCTTTTGCCCCACCTAGCATAAACTTTAACGCAAACAGTAAGTAAAGTATACCTGGATCTTCCGAGAGCATAAAAATATCTGCCTTTTCACCCAAGAAACCTACCAAAAGGCTGACATTCTACCTGTTTGGAAGATTCAGGTGTAAATCCTGGCAGTTGTTTCCATTCGGAAAGTGGTTGCACATCAGTCGTTTTGCACCGACCCTCCCAACATTTGACCACCTATCAATCCTAGGTGGGACTGAGAGAAGAGATGCAACGCTGTGAGGAGCGAGAATGTGAATGTTGACGTATAGCCCTATAGCCGTATAGGATCCATGGAACCTGGTATATTTTCCCACATGAATGGTGGATTTTTGTCGTAAATGTACAGGTAGATATACCAGACCATACGAACCTGTTTTCGGATTTTTCACAATTTTTGAACTCAAAACGAAAGAAAAGGACATGACATATGGGAAATGAAAGGATATGAATGGGCTGATGTTAGGACATGAATTGAAAAAGACAACCGAAAGCTCAAGTGTAATGAAAGGAATGGACATGACGTAAGAAAATGTATGAACATGTGCAAAAAAAGTGTTTCTTCAAAAGTTGGACCACTTTATTTGTCATTTGGCCTAATGCCAATTCTGCTGATGTGCCTTTGGTCCAGTCCTAAGGCATCAGGTTGCCGGTTGCCAAGCAGGAATTTCATGATGTTTGAATTTGTGGCTTATCCATGTTCTCAATTTCCAGATTTGGTTAAGTTGACGTCACTGGAAGTGAAAGTTTGGTGAGTTTTCATACTTTGCAAATTTATTTGCAAATTGTGGTGCCCTTCGCAAACTATGAGCTGGACCTTGGACACAAATCAATCCGAGGAAATCAAGCAATTCTGTTCTGCTGCGGGCTTTTCTTGGAATGATTTTTGCTTAGTACATGTGGTATCATATCGTTTAGTACTATTCTAGTTTCAACCTGTGTTTGTTTTCTGACTTGGTTTCTTATCTTTTGGGTCACGACATGCAGACGTGCCATTCCATTCGTCCAATCGGGAAAAAAATCACGGTCAACAGAGCACATTGGACCCCCGAAATTTGCATCCTCCTCTCCTGGATCTTTGGATAGGATTTGGGCTAACTAATTGTATAATTGTATATATATATATATAAATGGTTGTTTCCAAAAATAGGGGTATCCCAAAATGGATGGTTTATAATGGAAAACCCTATCAAAATGGATGATTTGGAAACATCCATGTATATATATATATACTGATTATCATACCATGTGCATACGTATTACATGTCCAAACCCCTTTCTCATCGACCTATTGCCAATGCCTCGGTGAGGATTTGCCGCCATGCATCCAAGATGTGGACTGCAAGATTTCCGAATGGGCCCAATGGACCTCTTGCAGTTACTCCCTGAAATTTTAAGTTGAAAGCTTGTGGACGCTTTTGGAACAGCTTTTTGTTGTTGTTGTTGTTGTTGTTGTTGTTGTTGTTGTTGTTGTTGTTGTTGTTGTTGTTGTTGTTGTTGTTGTTGTGCAGATTATATATGCATATTTGATGATGACGATGATGATGATGATGATGATGGAATTGTCAATTGTGATGGAACTGGACGTAACTAAGACATTGAATGAGATTCTATATAAATTTCAAAAATCAGCATGGGCATGCATATTATATGTAATACATATATATATACATATTTATTAAAATCAATGACGGTCAATATCAACAAACCATGGGTATATCGATGATCATTATGTGAATCTACCTGCCAAGCCTGCAGGAAAGGAATGTGGTAAGAGATCGTGAGATAATGCTTTGCTGGCCAAGCTGTGTCTTCAAATGCTGGGTGTTTGATAAGCCGTATGGATCGATAAAGCTGTTTAACCATGCCGATGTATTTGCAGAAGGTAGCATTGAGTGTTTCTAGTGGACAAAACTATGTATCACATAGTCTTCCCACAATATATGTATGTATATATATATATAGAATCAATTCCTCTTCATTATTCCATTGCTTCCATCCTTTGTACACGACATTTTCACCATGGACGTGCAGAAACAACCACGAGGTTGTCATTGTTTTGGGATGCGCAGCCGCTCGCGCTACATTTCACAATTTCCATCTGGTGAAGGTTGGGAAATCTCAGTGTTCAGTTCAGTTCAAGGAGGTTCCAGCAGTGTCGTTGCAGGGTGGTGTTTCCAAAAAACATGTCTCTTGGAATCCCCTCGAAAATTGGGGGTTCCAAAACCACCTGAAATTCACGGATATATATATATATATATGTTTTTTGAGAATTGTAGACACTGAATCGTTGTTTGCTCATATCAGATTCATAGAGATCCTATGAATTCACCAAGGCAGTTGATTCTATGGGGGAGACTATGATGAAGTATGATGAGCTCTCAAGTATTTTGACAAAAGTATGATCAACTATGAGACTATACTTCAGTAAACCAACATAGCCATGTTATGTTCCACCATTTTGATGCTATATATAAACTATGAGAATCACACAACTACTTGGCAAACTTCCATTCAATAACATTGATAAACTCACAGCCTTTGGGACGTTTTTTCAGGACTGACATGTCAAGTGGAGTTGTTCACCCAGGTTATCCCAGTCATGTATTCTCGTATTTGATGTATGGCAACTGCGTAAGGATGGATGCTACTATTTAATTATTTCCCCCTTTCGACCTTTTAAGTCCTAGAAGTTTTGGACTTGGACTTTAGATCATTTGTTGTTTTACTTTTGGATGGGTTTATTTTTCTTCCAGCATGACTGGTTAGATATTAATTTCTCCTCTTCGATGAAGTTGATTTTACGTCAATTGCAATTTGGCGGAACACATCGTACTTAACCCAAAGATCCTACAGTATTTGTTCGATACATTTATTTACATTCCTCTGCTCTTTTGTTGCAATTGCTGGTCTGTTTCTCCACAGGTGCTGCTTGCTTCAATGAGACCCTGAAGGAAATTGAACCTTGCAATCCCGGCCCAGATGAAATCAGGCGGAGATTGCGGAGGGAATGTGTGAAGTGAGACTTAATGAAAGCGTTGACCTTGCATCTTATGGGTCAATCTTTCAAAGTATGGGTCATTGGGGTTCTAGGTATATGATATGTATATATACATACATTAAATTTCATTCATTGATTTTCTAATTCATTCGATTTACTTATTTTCTATTTGCTTAGTTGTTTATTCCATTTTCTCTGATATTTTGTGTGTGTGTTAGCCCTGTCCCACGAACGGGCAAATAAAACTCTGTCCCTTTTTGAGGCTCCCTCAAACAACCTTCACTTCTACCCTTGGGACGGATGCATCCAACACCCCATCTCCGATTAGTACTACTTCTGGATTGAACATCGACATTTGATATTTCATATGACATATGCGCGTTTACCCTCTTTTGGCCATTCTGGGGTTGAAACATTTCACAGATATATCAGGGAGATATTTGCATCAACCCAAACCAATCTTCCCTTTCACTATCCCTGTTTTTGGTACAGATATACGGTATAAGTCGGCAAGTTGTTACCCTCCCGAAGGCCCTAACATATCCCCTGAATTTTGGTCCGGGTCCTAAAGGAAGTTCATCTTCCAAGCATCCATTTTCAGGGGGGAGCTGTTACTGTAGTTTCAGGGAGGGTATGAGTTTTGGCCCCCACATCATAATGCTACAGATGAGGAATCGTCACTTGGTGATTTGGGTTGGTGGAAACATCTGGTTACCAGGTTTCATACTACAGTAAGGTGGATTAAAACTTGAAGTTCGGATTGATCCCCTTTAATAAGACATACACACATTCACATATACTTATTAACTATAAGTTCCAGAAAAAAAACAACCTCAAAATTGGTTGCCAGGCTTTTTTCATTCCCAACATAAGAAGTCTAAGCCCTTTCCATTTGGCCAGGCCCGCCGATTGTACCTTGGATTTCCGAGGCATCCATGACTGGAGGTAGCTGAAGTACCCTTCCTCCCATAGTCATGGAAGTTCAACATGGGTCCTTCCAATACTAGTTACACTCCCTGAAACTGACATAGCACCTGAAAATAGGCCATCCCAAAAGGAAACTAGTCTTCCAACCGTCCATTTTCAGGTGCGATTCGTTAGTTTCAGGGAGGGTACCAGTCAAATACAGCCATCTTCCCACTGAACCATGATGATGGGAGAAGAAGTAGATCATCATTTTAAGAAAAGCTGTGGTTATGTGTGGTTGCTCCATTGTAATAGTTCACCCAAAAATTGAGCTGGTTCAACTTGTTGGTCAAGATTTTTGATGTCAGGTCTTTTTTGTTCACCAGAAATTTTTCGGAAAACGTATTGATTTCATTCTTTTTCATTTTGTTGACATTTTGAATGACAAAATTTAGAAGAGGCAACACGGAGACACAAATTGACGTACAGTATTTTGTTGGATACAGCATGGTGAATTCAGAAGTGTATCGAAATCGATGCATTCTATCTTTCTGTGACTTCTGTGTTTTTGAGCACGTTTTTCTAGCAGAACTTTGTACGGTCGAAGTATCAAGAGATAGGCCTACTCTCATTCATCACCATGAAACAACTGAAAATTCTGCGTGATAAGGGTGCCATGGTTTTGGTCAAATTCTAGCGACCTCACGCGACCTCATCCGAAAAGGCTGAGGAAGGGAAATCCCGTTATTTCAGGGAAATCCAGGTTGGTGAAACATTATAATTTGCCCAGATGATTGAAAGAAATTGTATCAAATCACACTTCTCTATCTTTAAAGTTCTTTTTATCTTAACTCACTCACCCAAGATTCCTGTACTCCTCCACCAGGTCACCAAGTGACAAATCACTTCACCAGACTGCGGGGAACCTACTCAGGTAGCAACATCCGACAGCTTGATTGCGAGTTGAATGAATGGGAGGACGGCCGTCTCATGGGGGAAACGCCATTAGTTTTTGTTCCAAAATCATGTGCGGTGAGATAGCTTCTTGATATCATTGTCTATGTTATACAGCATGTCATATATTATTTTGTATATACATATCATACGCGACTGTCGAGACCAGATGCGTGCTTTTCAATGGGAGCCCTTCTAGAAATGTTCCAATGTCTAGCCTCAGAACTGTGTACCTAGGACCTAACACTGAAGCTATCCAGTTGGATTTGGCCCATTGTTGCTAACACTTGACAGCACTATCATTTCCTGGTTCAATATCATAGAATATCTATCAGCAGTTTTCACATACATGGCGAGTTGCCATGGAAATTCAACATGTTTGAGATTTCTAAAGAAGTCGGCAATGTGTCGTAGTTGGCCATGTTGGTTGTTGAAAATCATTCAACTCTGCTTCGATAGGGGTGGTCGTTTCTCCATGTTTTCGGCCCTTGCCGATTTCAAGTTTTCAATCTTCAAGTTTTTTGTCCGTCCTCGTTAAAACGTGGGTGGAAGAAGCACAAAAGTACTCGACACTCCATTTAAAATCTTCCACCTTCCGTTAGCTCATTTCCACTACCAGGACTGGTCTCATTGCACCGTGACCTGTGGTGGTGGACAACGCAACCGTGTGCGCACCGTGAAGCAAGCAGCTATGGGTGGTGGCATCCCTTGTGTCGATACATTGCTGGAGACCTCCGGTTGATGCTTGGCTGAGACAAGTTGGTGCACCCGTGGATGGTCAGATGATAAGAGTGATTGATTTTCCTCCTGAAGAACAAAGCGCAAGGGGTTTTGGATAGGGAACTTTCATATTTTAAGCTTTTACAGCTATATAGATGATTTTTGTTAGTTGTCAAGAGACATGTTTGCCCATCTGCGCAGGCCGCAGGCTGTTCTTTGATTCAATCTCAGTTGTTTCTTTCCTTCTCCAGGAAGTGCCCATGTTAAAAGAAATCACCCCTCAAGAAAAAAAAGAAAGCGACTCTGAATAGAGGCACCGCAGAGATAGCCTGAGATAACCAGATACCCAACTTGTGGATGGCCAAAATTCCAAGGTAATACGCAGCACTGCGCGACGCATAGATGCCAGGACGCACAAAAAAAATGCTGGAATTTTGAAATGGTGTGTTTTCCCACCCAAATCACTCACCTCAACCCACAATGGTGATCTACTGGTAATTAAAAAAAAGGGAGTCCTCCAAAAATGTCTTGAATTGCCTCAACTACGTTTGAAGATTATGAGAAATCACCCAGATATCACGACTATGCCTCAGACGGCTTTCTATGTAGCTTTTGCATGCTTCAGCTAGGCTGTTGAAACACAATCAAGAAACAACACGAAACAGGTAACCAGGTATGATAAAATTGCACCATCCACTACACCGGTTCATTTGTGTGCAGGACTGCGTTTGGGGACCATGGAGCGTTTGGGGTCAATGCCCTACCTGCGGTGGGCAAAAGTATCGACATCGAACCATTGACATTATGCCGTTACTTGGTATGGATGCAGGGGAATGGATTTGTGTCTAGGAATGTATAGGATGGATATCGGATGGTTTCAGTCTTCCAGCTAACAACATTGCAAGTCCACTGAATAATTAATTATATCTTTCTTCTTCCTCTCATTGGAATCTAAACCAGCGGTACACAATACTATGTCTTGGAACCTTGCTGCCTCTAATAAGTTGGAAAAGATGCGGTTCATTTTTCGTAGGAAGCCCTTCTTATATGTCCTCATTGAATTTTTTATGAAATTTTAGTCTCATCGTTCTATAGACTCTTCATGGGCATGGGTATCCCACTTGACCACTCAGGAACTACTGTGGTGCCCGTTGCGATCTTCAAAGTTCCAAGGAGGTCAGTGGTTCGTTGGGGTTTGTGTGGCATTTTGTGGCTTGAATCATGCGATCTCTTCAATGATGCTTCCCTAGTTGTTCGTGGTGATTTGGGGGTTTCCTAAAATGGTGGTACCCAACAACCATGGTTTTCCTACTAAAAATCATCATTTTGGGGTGTTTGGGGGGTACCATTATTTAAGGAAACACCCATTTCAATCAAAGTCAAAGTGGGTGACCCAAAAAACTGGCATCGTCCCAGTCTTCTTCTAAGCTCTAAGCTCCGACTCTCGAGGGTTGACGAATCCTCACCGGATTCGTCGGCCCCGTGTTTGCAAAAGAGGCTTATGATACTCGTGTTTTTTTTAATAGGTACCCTCCAGGTAACATATCCCACCGTGGGAAAAGGAAAATCATCTTCAAAAGTGACTTTTGATGGGATATGTTAATTCCCAGGAGGGTAGTAGATTTGCAAGAGTGCTTTCCAGTGATTTGTATGAGTGCAATTCCAAAGGGTCATTCAACAACTGCTGGTTGATGTCACTTGGCAGCCTTGAGGTCTCAGATTGTCCTGTGTCTCCGCTTTGCTCGGAGAGGCTGATAGACTTGAGGAAAATGGAATGGGAAATGGCCCAGAAATAAGGCTTTACTAAGGCCTTATCAAGGGAAACCAATGGTAAATAAGCCCTTTATAAAGCCTCATTTCTGGGTGGGGTACGCTAGGGGGGGTTAGGTTGACCAGCCAGAAGAGATTGACAAATTGATGGAGGCTGCTTCTACATGTCTTGCGTGATTTTTCATCATGAAGATTACAAAGTTTAAGGTGAAGTGTCTTGATGGGCCTCTGCAATAGTGACATTGGCTGAAGCATCCTACGCATCCTTCTTTGCCAGCATTGATGGGGTCAGAGTTGGTAAAATTCTCTATGATCGATAGCATCTACAATCCTCATTGATTTGTGGAACGAGAAGGGTTGAAGCTTAAAACATATTAACACATCAATCATCGCAGCTCACCTTGGTCAGTTCCCGATGTTTCCCCCGAGGCTCTTCTGTGCTTGGAACGAATGGTCAGTCCCACATTGTGATGGCTCCTGCGGTCAATCAGCTACAATGATCACACGCACATTGGGTGGGGCTCCCCAGATTCATCTCAAAAAAGGTCAATCTCAACAGCTCGCCCCTGAAAAATGATGGTTGGAAGACTACTTTTCTTTTGAGAATGCCTATTTTGGCTATGTTAAGTTTCCGGGGTGTAGCACTTGGAAGTTGGTTTTGTGACTCGCAGATCATTTGGTGGAATTGATCTCAGGTTTGTGGGTGGAATCGATGGTGATTATCATTGCAGATGTTTGTTTCACTGAAATCATTCAATAATGTTGATGAAGTTTCTGGTTAATTACCCCATACCAAGCTGGTGTCCAAAAGAGCCAAGCTCTTATATTTCACATAGGTTTTTGTTGAAGTGAACTTAGCTTGAGTTGCTGTATGTCAGCGTGTTGCAGATAGTTGCTCAACATCTAATCAGCTAGAGTCTCCCGGTTGACGAGCTAAGCTCTCAATTGTCTTCTGCAATCATGGGCAGTGGTGCATCTACTGAGCACAAGAGCTTCTGGGCGGTGGTTTTGAATATTTTTTATTTTTATCCCTATTTGGGGAAGATTCCCATTTTTCGGCTTAGACAAAACTGGCGGTTTGGGTTGATGGTATGGAGTTGGTAGCAAGGCCTTCTTTTTGTATGTGTTGTTTCATGTTTTCAATTCATGTTATCATAATTTTAAAACGGAAAAAATGATGTTGATAATTACTCGTACATTTTATTAACTTAATTTATAGTTTATCATCACCAAAAATGCTTGGTACGGTCATTGAAGTCAAATTGGTGTTGAATTCATGCCGAATTCATGCTGATTTCATTTTCAGCCTGAATTGCACAATGTTTTGTACAGTAATTGAGATCAGATTGGTGTTGAATTCATGCCGAATTCATGCTGAATTTTTGCTGATTTCATGCTGATTTCATTTTTACCTTGAATTTTCAGCATGAATTCAACACCATTGTTGTGCAAAGTGCTGCACAAAACATTGTGAAAATTCAATTTAAAAATGAAAGCAGCATGAATTCAGCATGAATTCGGTATGAATTCAACACCAATCTGATCTCAATTACTGTACAAAACATTGTGCAATTCAGGCTGAAAATGAAATCAGCATGAATTCAGCATGACTTCGGCATGAATTCAACACCATTCTGATTTCAATTCCTGTACAAAGCACTGTGAAAAAGAGTGTGCACAAATCATCTTCAAAGCATTGTATTTTGTTTGTTTCATTTTTGAATTGAAATTCTTACAGTCCTACCAAAAACATGGCCTTGCCCCCAACCCCAAACCACCAACACAAACCACCAGTTTTATTTCTATTGAATTTTGAACAATAATATTTTTCAAACGGGTTGAAACCACCAACTAGGCTTGATCGAGGGTAAGAGTCCAGAGGAAATTGCGGCAGCTCTGAAGGAATTGCCGCCAGATCACCTAGCCAAGATTTGGGCCGCAGTGGACAAAAAGGACCCCTGCCCAGGCCCTGTGGATTGTAGCAGCATTACCGTGGTTGCAAAGGATTACAAGGGCATGTTGGAACAACCAAGTGCACCAAAGTTCAAGGGTGCGTTGGCCCAGATCTATGTCCGAAGCCAGCCCTATGGAGGCTCCGACAAGAGCAGCAATGGCCATCGCTACGATTCCATGTGCATCGTGAACGGCATGGTCAATGCTGGGTTGAGCTGCCAGCTGATCCACTACACACATGAGGAGCATGACAAGTTTTTCGAGCTTTGCAAGAGCTTCGACTTTGTCATTGTTCGATGCAACCCTGGCCAGATCAAGGCAGATGGAGGAGACCAGCAGAAGTTTGATGATGGCATGCGTGGCCTGAGGAAGATGGGAAAGGAGGTTTGGCCATCACCAGATGTGATGGAAAAGATGGGTGCCAAGGATGCTTTGTGCAAAGTGGCAACCATGAACATTGGCCTGGAAGACACTTTGGCGTACTACAGCCCAGAAGAGTTCTCCGTTGGCTTCAAGAAGACCATGGCATTCCAGCCACGTGTCATCAAGCAGAATCGTGGCTCATCAGGTGAGGGCATTTGGATCATCAAGCTGAAAGCTGAGAACTATTGCGCAAACTATGGTAACAGGTCGTGCGAGGATGATGAGAAGCTGGTGCTCATGGAGGCCAACGACAATCATGAGGAGGAACACACTGTGGCTGAATTCATCGAGTTTTGCGTGAGTGGCCGAACAGACAAGTCCGGTGAATGGACCTCAAAGGGTGTCGGAAAGTACTTGGAAGGTGGCAAAGAAGCAGGTGGTCAGCTTGTGGACCAGCGCTTTTGTCCACGTATTGTGGAGGGTGAGCTGCGCTACAATCTGATCGGCGATTCCTTGATCGGAGTCATTCACAAGAAACCGAAGGAGGGAGGAATCTCTGCAGTTGGCGGAACCGGTTCCATCTACACCTTCTACGGACCAGAGGAACCACTCTTCAAGAGTTTGACGGAAAACTTCCTGAAGACAGACTTGCCCCATGTGATGCCTGCCTTGGACTTGGCAGCGGAGCCAATTCCACTTTGGTGGACTACTGACTTCATCCTTGCCTCTCCAGTAGGAACCCCAACTGAGCAGGAGAAGTGGATTGTGGGCGAGTTCAATTGCTCCTGCGTGGGCATCTCGCGGTGCTTGGCCGCCTACTGCAAGGACGACACCCCCAATGCCAGCTGGGACGACATCTCCGAGGAAGACAAGGCAGAGGCCAAGAAGATGGGCGACCTCATGGGAGAGAAGGCACTCAAGATTCTTTCCAAGTGAAGCCCGTCGAAGCCGACATGTCTCATCAATTGCACCCTGCACTAAAAGTGCAGCGGAGCAAGAGCTTTTGTTTTCACATAACCTTTTCGTAAATGAGTTCAACTGACTCACCGCATCTCACAGCCTTTGTGGCAAGAAAAAAAGATTTGCTCAACATCTAATCCCAAATTCCACGGAGATGTATTTCTCGATGCAGCCTGTTGACCTGCTGTTCAATTTTCGTGGCTGTTCACCCCAAACCTTGGATCGTTTGTTCATCCCTGCCAGGACTTCATCGCAATCGACCTATAGATGGAGAACTCTTCGAAGTGAATGGAACTATCAAATGTGCAGGGGCACAAGTCAATCAGACGGTGTGCCCTTACACACATCCGTGTCAGAACCTTGCCGCTTTTTAGAAAAACCGGCCTTTGTTTCTGGAAAGCATTGGTGGTGCCTTTTTGTTTAGCCATTTGCTATTGAAGTTTTAAAATAAGAGTTTCTCATTGACACAACCCACATGCTGTGAAGGTGTCAGGTATGATGTTTATGAACCATGTTGTTTTTCAATGTTTTTCAGATGATTTGGTCTGGTCTTGCTATGTCTTGCAATTTTTCTATGCTGCACAAAAATCGTCCCTGCTCAGGGATTGCATCCCTATCCCTTGCACCTTCAGTCCGTGGTCTGATTGGCAACAGCCAACTTGTGAAGGGCTTTGCACCCGTAGCCGTGTGGTACAGGCGCGTCGAAACCGAAAAATGGAATCAATGGGCCCCTTCCTGAAACATCCTGAAACTCATATTTTTGCCCCTGAAAATGGGCCGGGCCCCGGAATTTCATCTTCCAACCATTGATTTTCAGTGGCTTTTGTCAGCATGGTCCAGGTGGCAAGGTTTGAAGAGTGAGGTGGCGGTTTTTGTTGACATTTCCTATGATGCTGCAAAGGTCTTCAAGAACCCTTGGAAGTCATTTTGAAACCAAATGCCAGGAATGTTTGTAGAAGGCTTGTTCCCAATCAAATTGAAGTGAGGTTTTTTGGTGTTGAAAGCACCCTAAGAAGCTGTCCAGTTCCCCCCCAAGGAAATCATCAACAACAAATTTGCCCTGAAAACGTAAGGGTCAAATTGTCAAAGCATCCTCAGTCAACCCCGAAGATGAGCAACAAGAATCCTGCTTTTGCTCCCTGATCAGAACGTGAACAATGAATGTGGTGAGCCTTGCAATGGGCCTTTAGAAACCACCATGAGATGTGCAGCAGATTGTTTGAGCCCACAACCTTGCAAGGCGTCCGGGAAGGGGTGGGAAGTCATCCGATAATTGCCTTATCATCAGCTGTCAGATTCAACATGATCAACACCTCCACTTCGGGTGAACAGAACACATTACTTGACATGTTGGTCAAGTCACCCTGTCAGCCCTGTGGCTGGGTTAATTGAATATACTTACTTCGCTCGTCAATGCATCTTATTTCTATATTTGTTGACTTTTTATTCATGTACCTATTGTTGATTTCAATACTTGTCTTGCGGTGGCTGCAACTTTCTGGTGTTCCTTTGCCAGATGACGGCATGGAGTGGCTGGAGTGGCTGTAGTGACCCAGGGCAGGCGGGTGGCTTGGAGTTGTCGGTGAGTGAACGAACATTGCGAGTACCATGCATTTACAGTTTCAAACATCATTTCATTATCCAATTGGTTGTCTCAGCTTCCAAACATGTTTTTTTCCATGGTCTTAGTCGTTGGCGCAAAAAGGGAAGAGATCTTATGGGAAGAGTTGCATGTTGATGCCGGTTCCCGAAGTCAAGAAAAGGAGTTTTTTTTCCAA
This sequence comes from Breviolum minutum Mf 1.05b.01, assembly GCA_000507305.1. Classification (NCBI taxonomy): domain Eukaryota; class Dinophyceae; order Suessiales; family Symbiodiniaceae; genus Breviolum; species Breviolum minutum. The sequence continues at coordinate 115,296 of DF239951.1, read as the reverse complement.
GAAGATGGCCTCTTCAACAAATGCCACTTGTCCCATGCAGTTTCCTTCCTTGATAAGACGTTGCCTGGGAGGCCAATGGACAGAAATATCGCGAGCGTAGCATCATCCATGGACCCCGCAATGATGGGCAGCCGTGTTTCTTGGCGATTCTTGAGGGCATATGGACAGTGTAACCATGTACACACACACACAAACACGTGCATGTTCCATGCCATATGTAAGCGTTCTGAGTGAATTGTATAGGGACATAAATGCGCATGTGTTTTATCAAAATGAATAAACATACATATATCAATTATAGATACAGTAATCGGTGTCATTCGAGACACAGATTGACAGTCATTCGCATCTATTGAGTTCCACACAAAGCAATTGTTGTGCTTTATCATTTCTTTGTATTAGTATGACATGTCACTGCAGCAGATGGCATGTTCCACCATGTTGCACCTGCACTTGCAGCGTAGTATCTGTGCTTTCACCATGTGCAACTGCAAGTTGAATTTCTAGTCTGATTTGGTGCAGGGGTTTCCCTGCAATTGTCAGGTAGCTTTTCCAATGCCAAGAGATTCTGGATGGATTGACAAGATCATCAATCATGTGATCAAAGATCAATAATTCAACATTTCAAATGTGAAAGAAAGTCTTACAGTAACTATCAACATGACACACACATATATATGTATAATATATATATTTATACATATATGTGACATATATGTATATATGCTATCATATGTTAGTTAGAGCAGATGATCAAATGCCAAGTTCTTTCAGCCAAATTGTCAGGTCTAGGTGCTTTGGAGGATACCATGGGCTGTAAACAGTGACTTGGAGGTTCAACACCGTGGAAAACGTTTCACCGAGGTGCAACGATTCCATCCATGATGAATGGATCCAACGAAATGTGAAAAATTGATATTCAGGAAAGTACGTTTTAAAGGAGTATTTTGGTATGGTTTTGTCATAATTATTCTTTGTATTATATCTTTGTTTCCGGCTCACCTCGGTTCTCAAAAAACTCCGGTGAGGGTGATGACCGTTTGGTTGGCCAGCTGGTAACGCCTTGCAACGATCAATGTCAATTGAGCAGTGAAAAAGCCGGCCTTGCTACATTCCATTGTACTGGCATGTGTACATGTATGTTTTGGTTTGTTACAATCCCCGCGTAACTGGTAGTAGAAGTTATAGAATAACGTTGAGAACCCCTGATATGACTTTGGTATCTCAATCAATGAGGCTTTTTATCACTGCTCAGTCGTGTTGGACGTTCATTGGCTAGGAATGACTTGAAAGATAATGTGAACTGAATCTAAACAGTGGTGGGGACTTGGATGATTTTGGGGCAAGCACATTTCACGGACCATGTAAGAGTGGCTATACATATCTACTTGGTCTTTGGGGTGTTTTGTTGGGTGAATGGAAGGTAAAGTTTGAGAGGATCAAACTTGGAACATCTTCGGTTAGCCCCTTGAGTTTAGCGGGATATTACATATAATTTAATCCACTAAAAGTTTAACTTTTAGCAGTGGACCTAAGGGTTGCCATGCCAAAATTCCTCAGACCTTTTCGACTCGAGTTTATTGAACGATGGGCTCAGGACACTTCCTCAACCATGTGTCTTCAGTGAATGGGAGGACCGGCCAAACGCTGGAGTTGTCTCCTTGCCAGATTCATGCTTTCTTTTCTTTTACCACTTGTTGACCAGGAGCCATGTTTTAGGGGGTAGACCGTGTGTTTAGCCATTGTGCGCCGTGTATATATATGTAATATTTATGTATATGTGCCCGTTTTTGTTGTTTTGTTTCGCCATCTATTTCGGCCGGGGTCTAAACCTAGTCCATACATAATCACACAACCTTTACAATCCAATCTAAAGCTATATCATATACCTTTTATTTACACAAACTGAAAACTTTGTCAACAATGGGATAAACTACCTATCAACTAGTGCAGGGATTTCTTCCATCAATAGTATCATCATTGGTTTTCCTATTGAAACAAACTGATGATTTTGCCAGCCTGCAAAACGCGCACAGGATTGGACCACTTGCACTGCTAGCTGTGGCAGTGGTTGGACCAGTCGAGGACGTCAGATCCAGGACCTCCGAATCGGGTGTCATAGTGTTGAAGGTCATACATGTGACCCTCAATTGAAAGGTTGGTAGAAAAATGTTACAAAATGATGGAACGTGCATTTATAATATATATAATTATATACCTCTTAAGATATCATACCAGAACTACTGAGGGTTGTAGTTTGGGGTTGATGATAGGTGCCAGGTGCATGTATTTTTAAAAATTTGTTCGCCAAGATGATTTAGGGGTCCAAAGTCGGAAAGTCGGTTTTTAGTGATGGGTTTGGGGTGGAAGACAGGTGTTTTTTCAAAGGGTCGAATCCGTTGGTTTTCCCTTTTTTTTTCAACTGCGTTTTTTGTGGAAAACCATTGTGGTAGAACTACAGCAACTGGAGCACCAGATATTGATTGATTTATTGCTACTGTAGTGGTTGCACTGTCCAAATTCATTCAGAAAAGATGACAAAAGATGTGAAAAGACACTTCTCTCCTACACAGGAATGTTACCAGATCCCTACGGTTAGTAAGCTTTGCCTCAACCCCCACGTCGATCCCTGTGCGGGTGCCATTCTTATAGCCATGCCAGTCCCATGCCCATCGTGGGGGTGAAACCTGTCATGGTCGCATGCGCGAGATCCAGAAATGCATGGGTAAAGGCGCATGTTTTTGCTGGGGATTGGGTGGTTTTTACCCTACATGGCCATCAAGCGATTTTCACTGTCAAGTATTGGCATAGACATTCTTTGGGTTTTCATTTGCCTTCATGGGTATGCCAGGGTACAACCTGTCTATTAAAACTTGTTCGTCATACAGTTACTACCAAATCCATAGCAGGTGCAGCATGTGAAGTCGGTGGTGCTGTAGATTGCTTGCTTGGAGAGTGGGGTGCATGGAGTACTTGCGATGTCTCTTGGGTATGACAATTCAGTACGTGGCGGCAGTTCCCTGTTTTATCTCCAGTAATTCTCCTCAGATGAGTTGATAGTTGGATGTTTGAAACTTGAAGATGTTTTCATGGTTATGTTGGCGGTTCAAATTGCACATGGGTAGCTGTTGGAAGCAATGATCAGATATGGCCCAATTGACCAGAATGCAGATGAATTTTCATGGGTCATTGCTAGGAGAAGCAAGCTAGGAGAGTGTTTTGCCAGGACACTGATTTTGGGCAGCACAGATCAGCACGGCAAGACCTTCAATTCTTGAACGAGTAGTGTAGTCATGGAAAAATGTCTAAATTCTAAATTAAAGAAAATCACTTGCACATTCCCTCCCTCTGTCAAGTGGGGGACCTGTCTATTCATTGAAGAATCACCGTGACCTTTGAACTTGGCATCATCCAGGACATTATGGATATCCATGGGATATTCTACCTCTGTCTAGGTGGTGGCAGCTCAAATATTTTTTATTTTCACCCATGTTTGGGTAAGATTTCCCATTTTGACTCATATTTTTCAAATGGGTTGGTTCAACCACCAACTAGCTATAGAATTTACAGCGCCTGGAAACTCCATGAAATTCATAGCAAGGGAACATGACTATGCAGCTATGCATGCTGCAGGGAGGTTAGGTACAGAAACGCCCTAAACTCGCCTGTTGGAAGCTGCGTGAAACGACATGTCACCGGATTCGAACGGGATGATTTCAGGTCAACAAGATGATGTACCGTGACAAGCGATACTTGGATAGAAAAACGGCAGAAACTCTAGAAATGTACACAAAAGGAATGCCAAACAATTTATCATCTTTCCTTATTCATTCTGGGTCATAGATTTAACACTGTGCACAATGTCACTGTATCTACTTGGTAAATTTGGTGATTGTTTGAAAAAAGATTCACATCTTCTTGCTGATTCTGACAGCCTCCACAGCCCGAGGTGTGATGCGGGACGCCGCCAATGGTGGCCAGCCCTGCACTGGTGAAACCACACAAGGAGCGGCAGGGTGTTTTGAATGGTCGGTGAGTCCACGGTCTTGTCACCTTCAGAGGGTTCTGGAACTACCGGTTGTCAAAACTGGATGTACCCACAGAATGATGTGAATATTGATGTGGATGGGAACAGTATTGATTGATATGCTGCTGTTCAAACTCTCAAAAGCTTCCAAAAATACTCGAGAATTCTCTAAAACAAGTTTTTTGTTTCAGTATGTTGCAGGATCCTTTGAAAGACTAACGGATTTTACTAACTGATGCTTCTTGAAGTTGGCGCAAGTCATGGCAGGACAATCTTGTGGTCTTGCACCTGTTGCTGGCTTGTGCATGAAGGATTTTTTTTGGAACATGTGGCTGATATTATGTATGAATCGAAGGCTTGCAGGGTGACCCCCCAAATCAAATTTGGGTCATCATGGTGGGTCAGCCCAGAAGAAAGGGAAAACCCATAGAAGTCTGGGACCTGAATTCATGAATCCCATAACCTTGCAGCACAAGTTTTGCCACTAGGTGGATGAACTCAATAGTATTGAATTATGTATATACATATGATTAACAACCATCTTGGGGTATAATATCCATGAATCATCTTACTATATAGTTATTTCAAGGTTTAGGTTCGCTTTCTTGGGATGCCCCACCCCAATTCCACATTCTATGTACCCCAGAAAGGCTTCATATTGATGAAGTTCCATTTAGGTGGAGGCACTTCAAATGGTTTGGGAATGTTTGTCCACACCTTTGTTACTGCAATCTTTAGAGATAGATTCTATTCCAACTTGATCTTGGAAACTAGTAAATCGATGTAAATAATAAGCATACTTCAACTGAGTGACGGAACAAAGCCCGTAGAGGTTTCGTGATTCCAGACCACAACTTGGAATTCAACACGAGGTATTTCACATACCTGTTGGTTCCTGACACTTCTATTGTGCCACCAACATGGAATTGGAACATAAAAATCCAAATGACAACGGGATTTTCAAGGATGTATCATGTATCATGATTGCTCAGGCAAAAAAGCACAATCCGATGCGCAATGCAGCAGGTCTTGTGATCCCAACAAAACAATGCAATTGTTGCCATCCCTCCATTCAACACATGGGTGTTTCCAAAAATAGAGGTACCCCAAAATGGATGGTGAAAATAATGGAAAAAGCCTATTTAAAATAGATGATTTGGGGGTACTATTATTTTCGGAAACACCCAACTTGAGGTCGATTGTCGCATGTCACCTTGGACTTCTTGGGGCCCATGTGACCGCACCTGTGGGGAGGGCCAGACCAGGCGTGCGCCAAGGGTTTTGGCACTGTGCACGAAAGCCATTTAAAAAAATCGTCATAGTTTCGGTCCCCTCAGTGACAGGGGATCCCATACGGAAGTTCCTGATATTTGATGTTTCTTTTGTTTTTTTTGGGGGGGAGGGGTTCCGTTGGTGAAATCGACGAAAATTTCAGCAAAAGACTGGCTGTGACTTGGTTGGGAGACTGGAAGACTTACTGATTTTTCAAGCTTCTCCCCAGGTTGAAGAGGATTTGATATCCAACAAGGTGAGAATAAGATAATAAAACAACAGAGACAGAGTGTCATATTTCTTCTTGCTGCATCATCATTTCCAATCACATCACATGACGTTAAAAAGAAGCAAGGGTTTTATTTCAGATGATTCTAAGAACGATGCACCTCTACATGGCATCCCCTATATATAGCCACCCCCCCTGCTCCTCCCACAAAAATGGCTCGTGAGCATCTCTCCAGCTCAACTCCAAACTGAACTGGGGCGATTTTCGGAGGCGTCAACGTCAAATTGAACTCTTTTCCCAGTTTGGCGGCAAGGATGCTGCAGCAACCGATGGGTTGTGGGTGGGATACAGCCAGCCTTCGACAATTGTGATGCACAGTGGCGTTTTCCAAGAAATGATGGTAGGAAAACAAACATGGATCTGTTGCTCAAGGGGGGATGATTGATAATAAAGAAGCGATTAATATGATGTGTTATACAATTTGTTTTGAATTTCATGTTTGTGTGATGAATACATGCAACTAGTCTATCTACTACAGCTTCTTCCCATTCCTTTCCCCTGATGAATGTTGTGGAATGGAAACCTCAGGAGTGCCATCCGGAATTGATGGAAACCCGTGGTTGCATGGAAAAGGAATGCCCTACCTGGGATGCCGAGGTGCTGAAAAGGATGGATTCAAGGGGTTTTTTGTTTTGGAAAATATGACCTAATTTTTTGACGTTTTTTTGGGGAAGATTTTGGTTCCTGGGGTGATGTGTTCTTTTTGAAAATTCAATGGATCCAATTGCTTTGACTATGATACGATTGATAGAAAGCCAGTTGATACTGGTAGATAGTTTTCCCCATTTCTTTCGAGGGTTTCATACATCTCAGGTGGTTCGCCGGATTTCTTCCAACTGTCCAACCCCTTGAGGTGAGCGAGTGGACGCAATGGAGCAGTTGTTCCTTCACTTGTGGCCCAGGACACTTGAAGTCTGACATGTGTGAGTGTGATGTTGTGGGGGTTGACGACTACTTGAGGAGAGTAGGGTGTTCTGAATTTCCAAGTAGATATTGATGTGTCTTGCATTGATGAGATCTTCCAGGGAAACATGGTTTTTGGTTGATTTTGGTTGGTTGGAAAACTGCCAGGACAACAGAAACGTGAGCGCAAGATCTTGAAGGACTCCGGAGTTAGGAAGGGAAGGGACGCATGTGATAGTGATGCTGCATGCGTGTTAAAAAAAGATGTTGTCCGCAACTCGCCAAATTGGGGAAGCCTGGCAATGCACATGGTCTCAGTGAACACTTGTTGTAGTGCACAACAATGTCTGAACTCAGTGATTCTGCGAGTGTCTCACCAAAAGTCCTGCCACCAAGATGTTTACTTACCAGTAGTACCGCACAAGGCGGTGGCGGAAGTTTCAAGAATAGGAAACGTATAGGAGAGATTGATTGCTGTGAGTGACGGATGTCAGAGCAAAAACATTGACCAACTGACTAACTAGCTAACTGACTAATTGACTGATTGACTGTCTGATTAACTGAGTAATTGCCTAAGTGATGAACTGACCTATTGACTGACTGACTGACTGACTACTTGATTGACTAGCTGATTAACTGACTGACTGACTAATTTAGTTACTGACTGGCTGACTGCCTGACTAACTGACTAATTGA
>DF239951.1:87614-106933 GCA_000507305.1 Breviolum minutum Mf 1.05b.01 | reverse complement strand
GACTAACTAGCTGACTGACTCACTGATTAATTGATAGATTGATTGACTGACGAACTGACTTATTGACTTACTGACTGACTGACTAACTGACTAACTGCTAATTGACTACTTGACTAACTGACTATCTACCTAACTAACTAACTAACTAAGTAACTGACCAAATGACTCACTGACTGATTGACTAACTGACGAACTGACTAGTTGACTAACTAGCTAACTGACTGACTGATTGATTGATTGATTGAATGATTGATTGACTGATTGATGAACTGACTAATTGACTAACGGATTAACTAACTAACTGACTAACTAGCTAACTGACTAAGTGACGAACGACTGATTGACGAACTGACTAACTTACTACCTGACTAATTTTGCGACATCCGAACTTCGAAACGTGCTCCGAGGACTACAGTTTTTTAACATGTTCACTTCCAAATGCGCTTCTCGCCACAGCGGCGTGCAATTTTGCGACATCCGACCTTCGAAAAGTGCTCCGAGGACTACAGTTTTTTAACATTTTGACTTCAGAATGTGCTTTTCGCCACAGCGGCGTCCATTTTTCGACATCACAACTTCAAAAAGTGCTCCGAGACCGTCAGTTTTTTAGCATTTTCACTTCAAAATGTGTTTTTCGCCACAGCGTCGTGCATTTTTTCGACATCGCATCTTCAAAAAGTGCTCCGAAACTGACGTGTTTTGTACATTTTCACTTCAAAATGTGCCTTTCGCCACAGTGGCCTGCAAAAAAGTGCTCCGAGACCNCACAGCATTTCGCGACTTCTCTAACATTTGGCGCGGATGTATCTTCTTTCTTCTGACTTTCGCGCTATTGCATCTTCTTTCTGCTGACTTGACTACTCTACTCTGCTTTTCAACTGTCTATATTGTCGGAAGTTTCTATTTAAACTTCCTTGGATTATATACTCCAACATTCAGCACATTCTGAAGAAATATTAGATGTATGGATTGGAGAAAGGATCCTTCAGTGGAAGTTTGCGCATGCTGGAATCCGAAGGCCATGCTAAGGTCATGTAGGAACGAGAGTCGGCTGTTCGGAGGACAGGTTTTGTCCAAGTGCACTGTTGACATGTTGACTGGTGTGGTGTACATAATAATGCTCACAAACAGTCTAGCAGCAGATTAGATCTTAAAAACAACCCCCAAAATAAAGGCAATCAACTAAATCAATTAAACATGAAATTCGCTTCTCAGACAGGTCGAGAAGACAATGTTCTATAATTTTTTGTAGTTTTTTTTGGTGCAAAAAAATATGTTTAATTTATACCTTCAAACCTTGGGAGTTAGGCCCTTGATACACCTGAACTTCACTGCCCGCCCTGATGACTCCGCAAGGAACGTTCCACTGGAGGTCGGGGTTTCGAAGGTTTCCTGGGAGAAGCCAGGCCATGCCATGGTGCACAGGTTTCCTGGTCATAAACGCCTGGTGGATGGGCTTTTTTTTTATAGGCAAATGATGTCAAAATGTCAACATGGATCTCAAGAGGATGAAGCAGATTTCATGAGCTAAAAGGTGTAATAATGGTGTTTTTGGTGGATGTGACTGTACTACTTGTACATGTTCATGCTTCATAATGTTGAAACTGGTGATTTCAATCATTTTTCTCACTGTGTCTTCACTATTTCTTGAGACATATTGTAATGTAATAGCTGGTGATTCCTGAGTTCAGTCAAACAAGTCATTGTCAACAAGAGGAAGCTGGAAGCTAAAGGCATCCCAAAATCTGAGTTTTGTGTGTGTGTGTGTGTCTACTCTAGTGGTGTGAAAGCTTTGCCACGTGTTTTTTTTTGTGAAGTTGGCACCATATGTTTGAGTACAATTTGCCATCAACATCACCAACATGTGCAGATAGGCTTCTTGCTAAATTGACTTTTGAATATTTGGTCAATCTTCTTGCGTTCATCTAAGGAATGCCCCAGACAGGATTGTGTCTGGAATGTATGGGAAGAGTGGTCTCCTTGCAGTTGCAGTTGTGGTGGAGGTCGGGGTGGTCATTGACTGAATATTCTGACCCAAATCATGGCTACCAGTGACCAACAATACTAGTGTTTTATCCTCCAGGTAATTAATAATCAAATATATATACATATATACATATATATATATATATCACCATAAAAGTAAGCTTGAAAGATGATTTTAACGTCTTCCCATAGGTGGGTAATATGTTAGTTCCCCCTTGAGGATTAGGATTTCATTTTTGGAGTCTGAGTCGTTTTTTTGGTCACCAGGTCAGCAGGAGCGCAAGCGTTTTGTACTCCATATGCCTGAGTCTGGTGGAGAACGTCCCTTGGAATGATTGAAAAGACCTCATAAGAAGGATGACGAACTGCTGCTTAGTTTTTTTTCTGATGGCTATGGCTATGACTGGTGGTGATGGAAAAATACAGAAAATCATGAAACATCCTAGAATTCATCACTGGGAATTTTTGCAAAATCTTCACTGAACCGCAGCAACACATCAATGTTTGGCGTACGTCATTTCTTTTCATACATGTGTATGGCTGTGCAGCAAGTTTCACGATTTTAAGGCATCATCCTGGTACATCTTTGGATGATGATGACATGCAGTAGACATTGATTCTACCAAGGTTGCAGCCCTAGTGACAAGATGGAGCTTCGGGCTTGCAACACCCAGACATGTCGCTTGGGAAACAATGGGGAGATTTGGGTGTTGCACCACAGCGAAAGAGTTGTGAATCATTGGAAAAATCATAAGGAGTCCAAAAGTTTTTGAGGAAATCGTATCATAGGAAATGCATCGTTGACGACTTGATGTGGAAAATACTGAAGAAATAATTACAACGTTTTAAATCTTGATATTTTTTGACAAGAAAATGCAACCTCTGATCTAGTTGACATCTTTTTTTGGAAAATCATGGGTGTCCAGAATCACAAAAAAAAGGGAACCTTCCGCCAAATGAATTTTTAGACAACAACTAATAAGCACAGGGCCAACAAAACCAATTATAAATTAATGTAATGATTAAATCATCAAATGGTACATTTCTGGCTTCACATTTTTTCCCACACAAAATTATACTGAAAAAAACACTGCGATTTTACGATTTGACCGAGGCTGTTGAGCTTGAGTTTCGCCATAATTTTCGGTTTATCAGCTCTTGGAGGAGTTGAGTAAAGCCCATTGGTTTTAAGGGATAATCTGGAGTTTGACTTGAAAATGACCGATTTGCTATGAAGATTTTGATGCGTATGACATCCCCCCATGGGTCAAGGATGTGCAGAGAATCCTGGAAAAGTAGCTTTGTCTTGAGGTATGTTTTATTGTGGGTTTTCTTTTCTTGGAATCTTCGAAGGAAAGCCTGACTTTTTGGACACGTTTTGGTGCATCCAAGTTTGTCTTTCTTTAATACTCGAGCGACAGTGATTTCACGTGACATCACCCTCACCCATGCTAGGCTGCTTGGAACAATCATAATGTGAATAGAACTCGGAGACATGATAGCAATGAGTGACTGATGACGACGACAATATATCATGACTACACAACTTCAATTGCAATTGCTGACAAAAGAAATCCTGCACTAAAATGGGATGTCCAGAACCCTTTACAAACTTTACAGTAAATCATAGCTTAAGGATTTCTTCCATCAACAGCAGAACCCAAAGGTAAACCATCACAATGCCATTCCCAGTACTCAACACATTTCATCTTTTCATGTTCAGTCAGGGCTCCAATGTGACTCTTTACTTTCACTACTACTTGTAGTTGGACGGGTATCTACACTCCTGTAAACTAACATAGCAATGGAATATCCCCATTTTCAGTAGGAACATCATCTTCATTCATCGTGGATTTTCCATAGCTATGTTAGTTTACCACAGTGTGACATGGCTGTTACAACCCCTAACGATGGCCTTTGGGCATCCACTTCAGGTGGTGAAAATAGCTGTCAAGATGGCCTTTGGGGTGCATGGAGCGTTTGGTTTGGAGACCCAACAAGCGGGCGGTTTACGACCTTGGTAGGATGTTTTCAACCAACAAAAAACAGGATGAAAGAGAAAACAGAGTTGGATTTGGATTGGATGTACATATCGTGTGAATACTGTATGCATAGACATGGCCATATACTATATACATGTGCAATTATGTGTCGTATAATGTATCATCTATATATTTCCATATGTGTATACAAATCTGTAGTCTCCACATGGAACTTGTATTAGGAAACCGGATATAGTTGAATCGCACTTGCCTTGATTCGATCCACCTGTCAGGGCAGAGTGTTCTGCTACCTGCGATGGTGGAACCACCTACCGCACCCGTATCTTGCCATGGATTCTGAATGGGTTGAGGTTGAGGGTTGAAATCAAGCAAGGTAGGAGAAATGTGGTCCAAGATGCAGCCATGAAACAGGTGTAGTTTTGAAAAATGCGGATGGAAAGAAAACAAAGGATGGAAGGATGATACCAAGCAATTCATACCATGTTTATGTTGCCAAATGGAAAAAAGTAAAGGTGGAAGACTACCGGATTTCACACTCATATATCAAGTATACAAATGTATGGACATGGTGTTTTGGTAGGAGTTGGGAAATTGTTTGCAAACCAATGCCGGGGTTGCAAACAAGACCTAAATGTTCATTGATTATACTGTACCCATCAAAAACCAGACATCCACTGTATTGTGTTGGTTATGAGACCTTCTTCCAATTCAGGAGTTTTCAGTGGCCCTGACCGGGTTGTGTACTTGAGGGAAGTCCATGGACTCAGATTCCGATGGGCAGATAATCGACAATAAAGGAAGGCTGCTCCCCAGTCCTTGGTTGGATTTTGTGAGATGAGTGTTTTGCTTAATCATCTTAATCCATACCCTCCTGAAGTAACATATCCCCTCAAAAAAGTCAATTTTGAGTCGATGATTTTCCTTTACCCGTTTGGTGGGATATGGATTTGTTCCCCAGAGGTATTCAGATTCATATATACTGACTACATGACACGACGCGGCATCCCAATAGGTTCAATAGGTCAAATCCAATCTACATAGAAAATCAACAGGGTCAATCCTAGGACCGGCATTTGGAAGGTTTCCAAAGGGGAATTGGATCAACCGTATTTCTTGCTGAATCGCTTCTTTTCCGCAATTCTTACTATATTTTTTGATAGTAGTAGCAGGGCACCTGCAATTCCAACCCATGAACAGAAAATGTTTGGAACACTTATGCAGGCCATTGTCCCTCCCCGTTTTTTAAATGAGTTGCGTGCATGTGCTCCTTTCTGAGGAAGAATTGCTCAGGCTGCTAGTGATTGTGGGTGTCCTGCCCATGGTCGAGCACATGAGACGGGAATCTGCAATTTTAAGTCCGGGACTCAGAAAGATGAAAGTGGTACGATTTCTTGCATGATGTTATACCCATGGGAATCAGACAGATTTATGGATGAACTTTCCTATGTCTCTTCTGAAAACCAGGGGCATTTCGATTCTTTGTTCTGTTTACGCATGGTTTGTAGCGCAGATGAATCAAGCTAGCTTTGTTCATTGGAAATTAAAGCGTTCTGGAATCAAGGTCCTGTAGTCCATCGGTGGATTGCCAAATCAGTCCTTGGACAGAGTCTTGGAATGACATGGGGGCCTTCCTGGCTGTAAGGTAGTCGTAGTCAGAATTTCTCGTCGTGGTGCCGATGTTCCAAGTGTTTCTTCGATGTTTTTTTTGTGAAGTAGTGACCAGAGCTCTTGAATTGGCAGGGAAGGATATCCTGCATGGGAAAGTTCCTGCCTGAAACTATGTTTGTGAGGTTTTCTTTTGCACACATGTATACATATATATGATATATATTTATTTATTGTTTATTATTTATATATATATATATACACATTAAGGGTTGATTCATGATTTTGAAGTCTTGACTCACCATTTTGGAGGTAGATTTCGAGAAGATTTGTAGATTATCAGGTTGGTGGGCAGTTTTCCGCGATTTCATCAGCTCCATGGAGCTTTGTGGTATGACATCCACTTGATTATCTTGGATCCTTCAGTAGACTGACGAAAGAACCCTATGAAACAAAATCGTGATCTATCATGGGCAAACCTTTGGGAGGAAGAAACAACACTTGTTTCAGGTCCTTCAGAAATGCTAGAGTTTCCTGGCTATCCATGGTATCCTATATTTCAGGTTGACTATGCTTCTCGTTTCCGTACCACCAACCGTTGAACATATGATTTAGATCACCTCAGGAGTGGGGTGCTTGCTCGTCCAGTTGTATCTGGGAAGGAATGTGGAGGGAGTTGGTTCTTTGTGGAATCATTTCACCGGGCCACGGACCGGGAGATCAGTGATGAGATCAGGGATGCCCAGTGGATCGCAGTGGTTGGTTGTCCCCAACTGTTGTTTAAAAAAAATCTGTTTTCGTGTGGAAAGTTCTTGGGTGGGTTTCTGTAGATGAAAAGCCTCTTCCAAACAGAAAATGCATTTTTATGGATGGAGGTTTCGCTCGAAAACTGCCAGCACCAAACTTCTTGAGGTAATGGCATCATGAAACGGGAGCGAAGCGTGGAGAGCTATGGGAAAGGCAAGCACTTTGGGTGAGTGGGGGTGGGTGATACAAGCAGGTTTCCTCTTATAAGTTTAACAGAGCCCCTGAAAAGTTACCTTCCCAATAGGAAAGTGGTCTTCCAACCACCATTTTTCAAGGGGCTATGTTAAACTTCCGGGGGTATTGGTGATAGAGGAAGACTTTAGTGAACGAGATCGCAGTGAGAAGAATCCAGGCAGATGTGGAAGAACTTTGACAAACGTATGCAGTTTTGAGACCTCATTTGATGTATCGTATGATACTGTTGATGGAAGAAAACATGCACCACCTGGAATGTATAAAACACTGCAGTGTTTCGCCTTGATTCTTAATAGAATCTTTGCGACTGAACCAAGGATGCAAGTCGAAGGGGTCAATGTGAAATGCCAACCCTTGGCATGATAAGATTGATAAGTTCCGCTGAAGATGCAGTGGGAGGTTTAGCATTTGGAAACTCACCAAGCAAACTTGCGACATCACGTTTACCTCGAGAAAACCACACATTTTCACAGGAAGTCTCTGTGGATGTTTTAGGCCAATCCATGAGATGAAGAGGCACACATTCAAGACATAAGTCTGAAAAGCTGAAAGGTTGAACAATAAAAAGCTATACCTTCCCTGGAACTAGTCAATCGCACCTGAACATGGATGGTTGGAATACCAGGCCATCCTTTTGGGATGGCACCAATTTTCAGGTGCTACTGTTGATGGAAGAAATCCTGCACCAGTTGATATGGTAAATATCCCATGATTGACAGGGAGTTTAATACATCCCTGGTGGTTAGCCGGATTTCCTCCATCAACAGTATCTTAGCTGTCTTAGCTTCAGGGAGTGTAAACTGACATTACAAATCCTGCCAGCCAATGATGATCCATTGCTGCACAGGCTCGGGACTTTGGTGTGAAGGAGCCTTGAAACAGGTGGAAGCTTGCAATCCCAAACCAGGCGTTTCAAGGGGGATGAGACATGGTCACATGGGGTATCTCATGTATCTGTCAAAAGATGGGTAGATGTCTAAGGCTTGTGGTGTTTAGCATCGTGCCCGTATCGCCACTGCGGCTTGAAATTAAGAACCTATCCATCAAACCACACCATTTTCGATGCCTCAGATCCCGTCTCTTGGACAGTGTTTTACTTGTTTCAGCAAGAAACCATGTCTTTTTCAAACTGTTTTCAATTTTTGTTTACACTCTTCTTACCACTTTGCAGATGCCTGGCCTGACATTCATTGTTGTTGTTGGATTCCAGATATCTTCAGCTTCACTTGGGTGTTACGTGTTTTCAAAAAATTGGTGCTGTATGTTCACCCCCCCCCCCCTCATCTCACATCTCTTTTTTTTGGAGTGGAAACCTGAAATTCGGGAAGCTGGTGACAGGTGAAGTTCCCTCTGAAGCATGTGAGGGAGGTGATCCTGTGACCTTGACAAGCAGCCAGCTGGGGAATGGCAATCGAGAGTTTATTTAGGAAAGTTGGAACAGATTTGGGAGAACCAAAGGAGGCAAGATTCAGCATGTTTTTGTTGTGTTCTTTGGACATGCAGTTGGGAGGAACATGCCGGTTTTTTTGTTGTTGAGCAGATTTGTAGTGGCGAACCGTGGGGGAACTGCTGAAAAGTGAGAATTCAGTCGTATCTAGGCAACTACTGTTTCCACGAGTCATAGTTCATGCAAGTGTTTACTTCTGGTCGTCACACGCGGCCGAGCGGCCAGCTCTCTCCATGTAAAACTAGCTGTGCTTAGGTGGATTGCGTACAAAGTGAATGGACTGCTTGGAGTATGTGCAGTGTGACTTGTGGAGGCTTGTGGACTGCAGGGTTTTCCGGTGGTTTCCTGTGATAGGGATATTGTACTACCAACCTGCAATAAACAGGGGGAGGCAGATGTGGATGTGATGAACCATGATCTCAACAAAGCATAGATGCTTTGATGTCAATTACCATTGAATGATGGTGACCTTCGTTTTCAAGAAAAGGTTGCTTGGAAGGGAAGTTCCGAAATTGAGCCAGTTTTATGCACTGATCAGCATGCGCACACAAACTTACTTGTGCATAATCAAACTCTATATAGACTTTGATTTATTTATATATATATATATGTACACACACATATACGGTATACATGCTGCATAATGCTGGTAATACATCTTTTCAATTTTATACAATCTATACATGCATATAATATCATATGTTTAGTAATACGCCTAGCACCTAGGTGGTGAGCACCTACGCACGCGCAAGATCTTGCGACATCCGAAGTATGGCGGTAAAACCTGCGATGGGGCTCTTGCTGAATTGAAGGCCGCCTTTTTTTTCGGAAAATCTGGCAAGAAAAAGACCTGGGAATGTCCACGACATGTTATCGTAATTTTACGATATTTTAGAGATATTATATATATATGTATGGATAAACATGTAGTATGTATTATATTATATGTCACAATATATACGAACATTTACTGTAACCCTTTTCACCGGGAACCATGGCATAAATCTTCCCTTTTTCCAACTGGCTTAGGATTTTTTTTTTCCGCGCGGATGGCCGGGATGGCTTTAAGAAGGCTAGGGTTCTGCTTGCGAAGCAACGTTTATTCCCCCTTGGTCGTCACCATTTGTCTCAGGTCAAGGTGTTAAGGTGTCACCGATACATACGAAATCATAATGAAATCATATATATATATATAATCTAAGAAATCTTCAACAGAACCCATTGAACAGACCCCTAACCCTGAGTAAGAGAGAGAGCTCTAGCAATTTACTTCGGGGTCCGTTGGTAAGGTCCGATTCAATTTTTGCTGGATATATAAATCATATAAATAGGATAAAGGGACTGTTGATTTTGGACATGTGTTTCTGATGTTAAGAACTTCTCCAAAAAATGTTTAGAACGCCTAAACAGGAATGTGCACGACATGCATGTGGTGGGCCTCAACCGATTGATTGCAAATACTCCAACTGGAACCAATGGGGTGATTGTGACAAGTGCAATGGAGCCTTGGCCTTTCATTGATTTGTGGATCGACGAGTTGAGGAGCAGACGACTCAGATATTTTATGAAGTTGGTTGTTTTCCCAAGGAGATTGAATAACAAAAAGGTGGGTTTCTAATAGAAGATTTGGTCCAGGTCTTTGATGGTTTATCTATACTCTAGCATTTTCAAGCTGGGATACTCTGAAGAGCTGCGGAGACTTGCACGGATAGCGGTAGAAAAGTCTAGAAAACTATGTGCCTGAGATTCTAGGTATATATCATGGAGTAGCATGCTGGCTTAGAGACGATGAAAAATATACATGAACAAGTCAATAGATATCGACAATGATACATACTCAAACAATCACTTGAAGGTACAAAAATGAAGATACATAAGATGAGTATATATATATATATACTGACTACTATATATTTATATATATATATGCCACACAAAATGGAAATGCAAATCATATGCACTTACAACACTGTGGTTGCAGCTTCCGCACCCGGCAAGCCGCCCAAGGTGAGCGATCACGTGTGAGGTGGGGCCGAAAAGCCATGTTGCACTGTGTGCTCGGAAAAGTTCACGCTTGGATATGTATCGCAAATGGTTTGATAACATGTTATATGTTCATGTTCATGTTGTTGTTGTTGTTGTTGTTGTTGTTGTTGTTGTTGTTGTTGTTGTTGCTGTTGCTGTTGTTGTTGCTGCTAGTTGCTTAGCTTTGATTATTACGTGCAAAACTGGATAGTTATGTTGCTTTGGTATGATTCATTTATTGAATGATTTATTTTGTATTATTGTGAGAATTTCATGTGTACACTAGCTCACTGCTTATGTCTGTAAAAGGTCATCCCGTCCTTATTTATAGTTTTGTACGGGCGGGGAATGTTGAACAATACCAGGTTTAGTCCAAGTTTCGCTCCCTGGAAGTTTGAAAATGTATATACTGTCACAAAAGGAAAGTGTAGTTTTGAAGCAACCGTCATTGTTCAGGGGTGAAAATGTTGGTGTGGTGGAATTTTGAAAAGATGCGGTGTTGAAGTAGATCAATAGCTGTTTCTGGTTCCCTTTTTTTTGGTGGTAGGTACCATATAATCACCCAATTGGCAATATATATATATACCACTTATATACCAGGTATATATTGCCAATTGGGTGATTATATGGTACCTACCACAAAGAAAAGGGAACCAGTTTCCACCCCATTGAGTAGATTCCTGAGCTTCAGGAACATCGAATCTATGCCCAGCAATGGCCACTTGGTGCGACCGGCAAAGGTTACCTAATAAAAAGTCCGTACAAAAACGGG
Organism: Breviolum minutum Mf 1.05b.01; assembly: GCA_000507305.1. Classification (NCBI taxonomy): domain Eukaryota; class Dinophyceae; order Suessiales; family Symbiodiniaceae; genus Breviolum; species Breviolum minutum. The sequence goes on along the minus strand of DF239951.1, from coordinate 96,093 downwards.
TAAGCAAACACCAGGGGAATCCGTGAAAGAAGGTTTTTGCAAGATGGTTTCTTTCATTTGTTGGGAGACAGCATGCCTGATAGCTTTGTGGTTTGAACATCTTTGAACGCAGGTTTTTGAAATTATCATCAACCGAATTTTGAGTATATAGGTGTTCTCAATTGTTTGTGCTGACGTTTCTTCTTTTATGGTTTCAGTTTAATGCTCCTAAAAGAATGTCATGAACCTAGCGACTGCTGAAGGCAATCCATGGCCTTTGATCGCCACTGGTGATCACTTGTGCATACAATCGTCCCAAATTACAGAGAAATCAGATGACTTTTTGGTCCCAAAAGCATCCCCAAATCAAAGAGTTGAGTTCTTTTTGTGCCACACATTTCAGGTACACCCCCCCCCCCCTGAAACTAACCAATCGCACCTGTAAATGGATGGTTGGAAGACTATATACCTTCCTTTTGGGATGCCATGTTTTCAGGTGCTATCTTAGTTTTAGGGAGGGGTACTCCTATAAATGGCCTTATACATGGGCAACTGGGGTTATAACCCTACTTATAAGAGTGCTAACCCCAGTTTTGATCAGTCGGGGCCCACCTTGTACCCCTGAGATCTCAGTGATTGCAATGATCCAAGGTGGTGAGGAATGCGATCCAAAAGCCACCATGGAGATTGGGAAATGCCCTCGACGCTGCGGCGGACAAAAGTTCTGCGAGTGGACGGTCTGGGGCACGTGCCTAGGTTTGCAAATTCATAAAAGTGACATGTTTATACATATTTTGGTGTATAGAATTTGTACATATTTTGCTGTATATACATAAATATATTTATATATTTATTTATTTTGATATAGGTCTACACCGGTCACTCTACATACCAACATCAGCGCATATTATGAACATTTGACAATATTATGATTCTGATCCTTGTTACTATATTTTTTATATGCATACAACCGGTCTGGATGTATACATATTTAATACACCACCATACGCCAAACCACTGTGACCATAGACTTTCACAACTAGGCCTTTCAGAGTCATTTTGTTGGCTGGATTTTCTATCATCAAAAGGTCTCCACATCGTGTACTGACCAAAAGGCATGACGGTACATGCAGATGGTAAATCAGGAAACATGTCCCAGGGTTTGAGGGGGAATTTTGATATCATGTTGAAGGATTTCAAGTGATGATAATCATCCCTCTTTAGTAATGTTTAAGAAGTAGCTACCAGCAGTATCAGCCACCCAGTACCACATATATGATTTGCATACCACCAACTAGTGTATATACAAATGCACCAATCATTATACTAGTATATACAAACGGGTCCCTACCACTTGCAAGTTAGGGTTATCACTCCACTTCCCGGGGTTATAACCACACAAATACCCTTTCATAAGGCCATCTATAAGGCCCCCCTAACTCCATTTATAACTAGTAGAGGCCCATCTTGTACCAATGCCTATGCCATGGCTCGAGGTGGAGTGATTGCACGGTGACCTGCGGAAAAGGTGGGAAGCGGCGTCGACGTGGCTCGGCAGATGAAAGCTGGTCTCAGTTGATGGAAGAAATCCAGCGATCACCAGTTGAGGTTGGTAGTTTATCCCATTATTTTGTAGGGGGTTTGCGTATATCCCAGGTGGTGCAGGATTTCAGCCATCAACAGTAGGAATCCAAGATCATCCAATACATATACCCTCCTGAGAACTGACATATCCACTACCACCAAGTGGCACAACAAAAAGTTGGCACTTTTGAATCGAAGATTTTCCTTTTCCCCAGGTGGGATATGTTTTTTCCCCGGTTGAGAGTCATAGGCATTTTAATGGAGGTGGAATTTTGATTTTTTTTCAGTTCTTTTTTGTCATTGACTGGAAGTGCAAAGTTGTTAGGTAATGTTAGACATGTTGTTTCCACCTGGGATGTATATTTATATATATATATATATATGTATAACCTTGAATATTATATAATCCGATTACGCTACCAACCTCAACTCTGGTGGTGATCGCCGGATTTCGGAATCATCAGCCCACGGTGGACCTGTTTCACTCAGCCGAGGTCGGCACCTGGAACTGACTGAGCAAGCACGAAATGAGCTTCCAGATTACGTGTCGTATCCTGGCATGGTGGAAGACATCGTTTTTGAGGAACGTGGTGAAAGGTTGGCATGATATCACAAGGTACCCTCGCCCAAACGAACATAGCTCCTAAAAATGGATGGTCGGAATACATTGGAATACTACATGCATATTGGGGAGGCCTTTTTTTCAGCGTCTATGTTAGTTTCGGGGGGGTAGCTCATCGGGTACTCTTCCAAAAGAAAGGTACCAAATGAAGCGTAGTTTCTAGGTCCATCGTAGTTACTTGTAAAGTTTTGGCCAGGAGACCGAGAATATGTTTTCAATTGAATCATGCATGCATTCACTAATTCAAATCCCCTGTTGATTCACCGGATTTTGCAGGCATGAATTTGACAATAGGAGCCCATGCGTTTGCGTCGCACAGCCACGCATTTTAGGAATGTGGCGAAGAAGTTCGAGACCCTGCGCGCGCATGCGCAGGCATTCTGTTTGTCGCGGGCGGCTAAGTTTTACGAACTGTTTCTCGAAGTAGGACACTCTCAAGAGGGTGCATAGGACCTCCGTGTTATTTTAAAGACCAGTGGTAACACCCTGTGCGTGTGATACAGCTACATACAACTACCTCTAGACTCTAGACCTAATCATATATGGATGTTTCCGAAAAAGGTGGTACCCAACAACCATGGGTTTTCCTACTAAAAATGATCATTTTGGGGTGTTTTGGGGGTACCCCTATTTTTGGAAACACTCATATAACTCAATATGAAATGAAAGCTGAGCAAAAGGTTCATAAAAGGGGTTTACCTAGCGAAGACCTGAGATGGCCCAAAAGGAGCTGGAATCGCATCAGCTGGCAGAGATGGTGACATCTTTTGTAGCTGGCTGTGCTGTGGTGACCATTGGCCTTCTAGGTGGGGATGAATGGGGTGAAATCGAAATGGCCTTGGTTCAGAATTTGGGGCCAACAAAAACAGGTCAAATCCCCTCATGTCTGACGAATTTTGGGGCTCATGTCTCAAAAAAGGTGGGAACAAAGCACATTTGGGTCCATTTTCTTAATCCATTTTTGGGTGCGAATTTTGAGCCACTCTTGTTGAGCCAATTGCCAAATTTCGATTGCTGTTTGATATCCTGGCCGGGAGGCCAAAACGGATCCTGTGCTCTAATCTGCTGAAGGGTGCATCTAGAACGGTTTTCTTTCTCAAGAATCACTTCAATGATCAGAAGTGCAAGTGTTACCGCAACTTACCCTCCCGGAAACTAACATAGCACCCGAAAAGAAATGGATGCTTGGAATATTAGTTTCCTTTTTGGATGGCCTATTTTCATCTGTTTTCAGGTGCTATGTTACAATTAGTTTTAGGGAGGGTATAATAGTCGTCACTATCAATTATTTTTTCCCATAGGGTGGAAGTTTTGTCAAGAGAAAGGGCCCAGGGCGCTCATCAAGGGTGAAACCCATTCCATTAGGTTCCGCCTTGTCCATCTCTGTAATTGAATTGTCAAAGTCTTGAAAAAGGAACGACTCTTCACATCGACATTAATCTGAAATCACTAAACATATGACCTAAAGTTTGACTGCCTCGCCTTGGACTTTCTAAAAAGACCTACACCGTAGTGAAAGGATCGATGACTAGCCACTCCCACAAGGTGGCGATTTGTATAACTCACCATTTTTGAGCAGTGCACCGAGGCTTCACGTTGTTTTCCCACTGAGAGAGCAGCTTCTCCGAATCTGAATGGGGGAAACTTTCACACACATATATGAATCATATAATTATTTGTTTTTCCTCCTTTATACTGTGAATACGCACACATACACACACGTTTAATACATGATTAATATATAATATAATATACGTGATGTTTCTATTGTTAAACACCATAGAAAGGTTCATTTCCCTTGATCCCTTTGTGGCAACAGCAATCCACGCAGCAAGTGGAAAGGTGTACGTGCTTGGCCGGGCCGCCGAGATCGACCACGCGTGGCGGAGTTAGCATATCGACCTTTGGAGGAGGTGAAAGTGGTTGGGGGGGAGGCCGTTGAACGACATTCATTTCTTGATGTCAGATGACGAATCCCTATGAAGATGTGTAGTCAGCATGGATCCAGTTTTCTGCAAAGTGCATGAGGATGTTCTTGTCCTTGGATTTTCAGACATCATCTTTATACTTTCTAAAATGGGAGGGCCATGCAAGAAGATCCTCTGTCCTTTGCATCCATTGTTTAACAAGCTTGGACCTGCAGAACCTTCCCATTATTTCTATATAATGATATATTGTTAGGGCACAGGAAAGATAAGATAGTTTATCTTCACAAAGGTGCGTCGATAAGGAAGCAACTCCCATGATTTTTGAAGGTAAGTTAAGCCATCATGTCACCCTTCAGTAGCATTGACATGCTTTTCTGCTTCAATTGGCAGGCATAGGACTTTTCCATGGTATCTTGTGGCCACCATGGAGGGCGTCTCTTGCCTTCGTGATTTCAACATGGTCCCTGTCAAAGGGCGTGGAAAGTGGAAAACACATTTCTTCTTACAAAACGGCTTCCAAACAGATTCTATTGGCTGCATTTATATGCATTTATTCTGATGGATGCTGCATGTTGCCATTTTGCAAATTCTCACCGAAATGAAAGATCCCAGAAAGTTGTGACCATTCTCAAGGCTGCACGAAAAATAACAAGTTGAAACCCAGCATCATTGGCAGAAGCAGAGCAGAATCCAACAGCTTTGACCAAGGAATGGCATCTCCCTGAATCGGGGTCCTGAGAAAGTCAGCCTTTTGGTCGATGCTTTGCCCAGCAGACACTCGCAAAACATATAACGTTAGTTAACATATTTTAATTGATGCAATACCATAGCACACATGACATGACAGAATACATACATAAAGATATAGATCAATGTATGTAAATATGTAACTAATATTTACATTCAGATTCACATTATTTACGATATATATATATATACACTCATATGTGTTGTTCAGCCAGGTGAATCTGTTCGGTCTTGAACTTCATTCGGCTGTTATTTCATCGTACTTCATACTCATAGCTTCTTCAGGAAGATCCGTGTGGAATTTCGCCAACTTTACGGCTCTATCGAGCGATGAAATATCATCCTTCTGGCACTAGTCAACTTCAAAATTTAGAGTTTCAGATCCTAAATTCAAGGTTTTTTGTTGCATTATTTTGCTGTCATTGATTCCTTGTTTTTTATGGCACAACTCACCAACCAACGCGATAAATTGGGCAAAGCCAGGCAAACTTTGAACCATAGCTGCGTAGCTCCACTGAAAAATCCAATCGCCGTTTTTGGAGCCTCAAGGCTTGAAGGATCTGATTTTGTATGGATTTGTTGGCCTTGAAAGACGTAAAAAAAGAGAGATTGCATGTTGTTTTTGGAAGGGGTGGTGCCTTTCTCTTAATGTGTTTTTAAGTGTTTTGTTGTTAGATGCTTGTAAATGATAGTAGGCAGGAACTAGAGACTATATAGCCAGCATTAATTGTTTGTGTTGCCATTTTTTTCTGTTTTTCCGGATCCTTCATGCCGAAAACCCGTCGGCGGCCGTCGTGTTTTTTTCTGGCCGAAGAAGGGTCGGTGGCCGAAAGTCAGGGCTGCCGGCGATTCGGTGGGAATGGCGATTCGCCCTACAAAGTTTTGGCGCGTCAATTCCGCGACGAAGCCATCCGAAGCCATAGATTTTGATGATTTTTGTAATAAAAGGGTGGAAGGCTGTGAAAACAGAAACTAGACCAAACAATTAGTAGGGAGTCATTTAAGCCAACCTAAAACCAATGACATTTTGGTGGTGTCTATGGATGGCATCTTCTGGGGGTCTGTGGTTTTCTTGCCCGCAGGCACGGCATCAGCACTGGAATGAATGAGATAGGCAACTCGAACCAATTTTCACAAGTGTGTACATGTGTGATAGATATTGATGTGATGTGTTTGTTGATGTTTGAACCTGTTTTTTTCTTTTTGTTTTGGCAGTGTTTTACAAATTATGGTGGTAGTAGGTGGTATCTAGTTAAATGTGATTTTGAGTGACTTGTGATTCTGATAAGTTAGCATCACAAAAGATAATATATTTTGTTTCCTAGGCAGCCGTTCCGACCTTCCATGCGACAGTCCATTCACTCCAAACAGGAAGCGTAGACTATGTGACCTTACAATGCTAGATGGAGATCACCATGCACCCAACAAATACCCACTATGTAAGGTGTATATGGGGCTCATCATTAAGGGTACCATCCAAAGGGTACCACCAATTTCCCTATGATATCAGCATTTCTGAACACATCCAGTTGATGTCAGCCAGCTCGTTGTTTTGTTTCACACGTTCACTGTACCTTGGATATCCACTTTGGCATTGGTCATTTGTCTCGCTGTCAATCTTTGGTGAATTCTGGGACACTCAAACTTTGGGAAGACGTTCCACGACCAAAGCGTGGAACCTCACTATTAACTAAGATACACTTAGATGGTGCTTGGGAATCAGGGATAGCTTAATTCAGCTTAGAAGCAGGTGGAGAGTAGTAGATTTTTCCATTTTGAACAGATTCAAAACATCTCACCTATCCAAGGTCAGAGGAACTAGGCATAGAGTTATCACCGACGAAACAATTTAAGGTGTTGCTGGAGGAAGGCATGGTCCGTTTGCTTTGCAAAAAAAGTGCTCTTTTTTCTGTCCCTTGATGCAAGTAATATGGAAGAGACCAGCAGATCCCAGTTTCTATATGGTGTTTTTTTTAGAAGATGTGTTCGTCTTTCTTGCTCTCGTCTCCCATGGGTTTTAGTAGAACATGTTCTCCCAAGTCTGCAAGACTTTCGACATAACTTTCGGCTTTCCATTGGTATGATATATCTATATATTTAAATATATATAAACATATGAAAATACAAAAATATATGCGAATAAATCTGCGAATTCTCATTTTCCACTTCACGTGATTCTGGGAGGAAGGGTAGAATGGTCGCAAACCAAGCTGGAGGCTTCCCCTTTCGAAAGCAAGCTGCCCCGGCTGCATCATCCTCCAAAGGGTTTGACATGAAAGTTGACACCTTAAAGCAACAGCATGGCAGCTTGACATCTGATGGAAGTTGATCTTATTTGTCATGGATTTTTCGTCGATATAGATGACTAGCTTGGTTCAAATGAGTCTAAATTTTGTTGCACAGGATCCAAAAAGGCTTCATGATGAGGCTGGTTTTCATTCGGCCTTTCCCTTATTGAATACAGTACTTCCAGCAGTCATTTAAAAAAAGCCCTGGTTGTTTAGGGTATAAAGGGATTTTACTACCCAGGTATATGATGGTATATGGGGATTATATCATAAACCATTATAAGGATCTCTTTCAAACAACCAGGATTCAATGGAACATAAGGCTTGCACCAGCGGTCGCGCCCCCGAAAAATGGCCCCCGCAGGTGCCGTGGCGATCATTTCCATTGCACCTTCCGGGGTCGAGGTTTGGGAAGATTTTTGGGGTAAAAGACTTATTATCAGGGATGTTATAGTTTTTAGAGCTGGTGCACATGATGTAAGTAGAAACCAGTGCTGGAAACATATTCACAATACTGCTGGCAGTCTTACGAAGAAGCAATTCGAAGCATGAGTAGGATTCACTGCGGAAGCAAGAGCATGATAGGATTGGACCAATTTCAATGACATCAAGCGAACATCAACCAATCAAGTTCGATTTAATGACCCACATTCTGCAATTATGATGTACATACAATTTCTATAGGTGAACTTTTTCCGAATCATTCTGAAAATCTTCACTCCTACTTGGGGGTAGATGATCCCATTTTGACCAAACATATGAACAATGAAATTGTTTAGGGTATATATATATATATAGGCTAGGGGATTATACTACCCAGTTTGGGTGGGGAATTATATCATGAACCATCAATAAGGATCCCTGTTAAACAACCAGTATCATCGATGATTCAGTGGACAGGAGACCTGAGTACCCCGGCCGAGTGACCTGAGCCACCTGATGATGGAACGGTCTTTGAAACATATGGAAGCCAAGCCTGCGGAATGCTGCCGGGCCCGGGTGTTGATGAGTTGTATGTTTTTTGTTCACTCCCTTGAAAAATTTTTAACGGCTGGGAAGGGGGTGGTGTTTCTGGTCCTAAAATATCATTCCAAACTTTACCCTGTCCATTCTTGGCTTTTGCCGGGATGTCAGCCGCAAGTCTCTCTCTTAAAAGATCCTTTAACTTTGACATACTTTTAAAAAAAAACGTGCAGTAGGTATGTCGACTTGCAGGTCCCTCTTGAAATCACACACATGTGTACTCATTCTGATTTGTTGTTTATCATGTAGTTTCCCTAAACTTGTTTGGGTGGGCAACTCTTTTACAGAAAACAAAACTCACCCCCCCC